>JANDBE010000001.1:47745838-47761639 GCA_024320915.1 Erigeron philadelphicus
AATATGGTCCAGCACATTTTTAGAGTATGATTTAAGAAAAAGAAAAATGCCTCCAACCAAAATATTCCGGTGAATTCAACTTTGTATATAAATTGTTATATAAACAGACTAGCGTGACCCGAGGGGGCAACGTCCCCTTCCGCTCAAATTTCCTATTTCTGAGATTTGCCTCTTTCTAATGAGACCAAATTAGGCTTTCCACGTTAAGGAGAAGCTGTGTGTAAAATCACGAAATTAAAAATAATTTGTTTACGAATTTCGAGTATGGGACAGACATCCAGACAATGGATTTCATTAAATACGAGTAGATTTGATTCAATGGATAAAGGGTAAATTATTAATAACTACTCGTCTTCCTTACATTTTAGGGAGTTGACCTAAAAATAATTCAGTATCAATAAAGTATAATTATAATTCATAGTGTTCTACTCCGTAATTTGAAGTCATACAAATATCTCACTACTTGATAGGTATTGTTGGACTCTATTTACCTTAATAAAGAATACATTGTGAATTTTCCGCTATGGAAAATCTTATTAAATCACCCTTTTTAAGAAAACTTATGGAGAGCAGATAAAACTTTTCTCATACATAAATGAAAACATACTGTATTTTTTCCCCCTCAAAATTATCAATTCTGAGTGAGTCTTTTCTGATTCTCAAGTCCATGATCAAAAATCAACTTCTCCCTCCACCCCGCCACCGTCAATTGTGAATTGTTTTTCATTATGACTCCGAGGCAAACTTAGATAATCTAGCATGGATAGCCAGCGTACGAGATTTCGGCCTGTCAACACGGCTAATGTAGGAAAAATATTATGCTGGGAGGCATGCGCAGAAGTAGTCGGTTGGCGTTGGTTGATACGATTTACGAACGGTGGACAACGCACTCGCTTCGCGCAGGGCTACGCTGTTTCGATTTTCTTGTTTTGCGCATGCGATCCAGCATAATATTTTTGATACATTAGCGATGTTGACAGGGTCGTTCTATAAGGCCAGGATAGCGCGCTGGCTATCCATGCTATATTATCTAAGGACCTAGGTGCGACCCACTGAACTGTATTAAGAACACTGGAACGCTTACGCTCGCTTATCACCCGACGGTATGGTGTAGAAAGAGACAAGAAATGGGAAAAAGAGCACATATCTTTGTTTAACGCATTATGGTCATAGGCGGCTGATGAGTTTTTCTCATTAATTTTTTAATTATCTCAACTTCTACTTAACTTAAAAAGTTGAAACAGGTCTCATTTGAAAGAGGAAGATTTGGAGAATGTGTTGATATGGAAAACGTCAAAATTTGGCCATTTTAATGGATTTGTTTGGGGAAAATAAATTTTAAATCTTCAATTAATGATTAATTTTTTTTACAATGACTTAGAGATGAGCAGTTTTTTGCAGGGCTGGCAAACCCAAACCCTAACCAAAACCCAAAACCCTTAAAAACCGCTATTTTTATTTATTTGAAACCCTAAGCCCAACTTATTTTCACATATTTTGCATATTTGAGGTATATTTGTATATGTTGACATATTTAGCAAAAATTCATCCATATTTCACAAAAATTAATGCATATTTCATGAATTACCATTTTCATACTTTAATTTGTGATCTGATCTCTAATGTAGTCATGAATTGTGATGTTAGTATCAAGATTTCATACCAAAACAACATTTTAAAATTAAGAATTATCTATTGAATAAAATTGTTTTCTTGTTTCGTTCATTCAGAAATTGTATCTTAAATTATTAGGTAATTGGTATGAAGGTCAAATTTAGCTTTAGCTCAGTTAGCTGAGTAAAACGATACCAATATTGATATTTTGCATATTTTTCGCATATTTAAAAAAAATATGCATACTTAAATTTTAAGCGCATATTATATGCGCATATTTTCCACTTTTTAGAGCATATAAATCCGATCCCTACTAATAATAATTCGTGTAGGGGACTTATGATGGGTGATTACTGCTACATGAGTATACTTGAAAATCCCATGCATCTTCTTTTAGTTGACCAACTTAGAAATTACTTTTTCTTCAACAAAAGAAGACTGCAATTGTTACTCTTCTTTTAGGTACGAATTACATACCAAAAAGTCAAAATTTAAATGAATTCAAAAACAACAATATTCTCATACGTCTGAGATGTTTCATTTTGAAGTTGTAATTTAATGTGATTTAAAATTCTTCCTTTCGCCCATGAATTATGATTCAAATTTTTTGTGTGATAGTTATGTGGACAATTTCTGGTTTCAAATATTTTCCATCCAAACTTGTTCTGTAAATATTATATCTAATTATAGGTTGTAAATATTGGCGAATACTAACTATACTAACCCATAATAAAAGATATTCACGAGTAACATCCCTCACCTTAAAAAATAAGTATTTTCACTTGTAATCCTTCAGTCTCTATTTTTCTATTTCTAACTTAATAAAATCAACAAATATAGTCTGCCAAATTTAATTTGATCACTTCACTTTGAGCTTCCAATTTTGTGGTAATTTAATTGTGTTATACAACACTAAGTAATGCAAATTGTGATATCTGTACATGTAAAAATTTGTTATCTTTACCGTTTTACGGAATCTTGTTTGCTGATCGAATTGTTTCTTATAAACAAATTTGAAATCTTTTTACTTGTATGTGTTGCATGTAAACCAATTTTTATAATGTTAACTTGGTTTTATGTATAAATGTTTAATCCAGATGGCTTCGGTGATGCTTTCGCTTCCGTCAGCTGTCGTGTCTTTCCAAGACAAGTGCAAGGTATGTCTTGGTTAGTTTTTGTTTCTGGGTTCATAGAATCTTTAAAGAAACTGTTGAAAAGATCAAATCTTTTTCACCATATTATTTGAAATTCTATAAAGATTTTTGAAGAACTAGAGTATGGTAAGAATGCTTGTTTTATTGATCGATCAGGACAAAACGAAGTCTGGTAGCTCGTTGAAAAACGCTTTCTTTGGAAAGGAAAAACAACCTCTTTCTATGAACAAAAAGGTATTTACTTGTATTTTTCTGTATATGCTTTCTTTTTTGAGAATTGCGTGTAAAGGAGATTTGGTTTGAACTTTTCGTTTGTGTCCTTGTGTCTGTATTGGATGATATTTGTTATATGCTTTTTATTACATCATCAAAGTTTGCAAGAGATACAAGCGTTGTTTGCAATGCCGTAAGAAGTTTTGCATGACGGTCTTAGTTGTTTTTCAATTGAAATTGTTTGCTAATGGTTGTAGACTTCTATTCTTCTCGTTAGTGTCACACTGTAGCAAGATTATGCTTAAGGTGTCTTTGCTAATAAACATATATTGGAATGTTCTATATACCAACACTCCAAGGCTGTAAATTGTTGTATGTGGAGTGGGGGTGGGGTAAATGTCCGCCTTTATATGATGCTTAATGTAGAAGGGCAACAAAATCTATTCCTGATAAGAATATATACTTTAGGGATTTTGATCTTTAGAAGAATGTTCATTTGTACCTAATTAATTATTCAAGTAAACTCGATCTTATTGGGTGTAGAATGTTATGTTGTTCTCTAACAAAACTGTATGCTAAGAGTTTAACGCAGTTTTATAATCTGGTGAGAAAGCGACGTTGGCCTCTCATGACAAATGATTTTGTTCCTGCTACCTTTAATTTGATCTGATATTAAGCTGTAAATGAAATATGCAGTCGAATGGTCGAATAATCATGGCTGTCGCTGTCAACACTTCACGATTTGATAACATAACAATGGCTCCTGCCGACCCCATTCTTGGAGTTTCTGAAGCGTTCAAAGCTGACACAAGTGATATGAAGCTCAACCTTGGTGTTGGAGCATATCGTACTGAAGAACTCCAGCCATATGTGCTCAAAGTTGTAAAAAAGGTGATACACCCCTCTTCTTTGTGTTATTAGCATTGACTCATATCTTTTCTTCTAAAGGTGGTGGTTTCAACACTTCTACCATAGACTGGTCAATTTTCTCAATGCATACATTTTGTGTCAAGATGGGGGTCGGATGATCCAAGTAATGTTTCATGTTTTATCTTTAAAAGGGTCAAACAGGTTCAATAGAATTATCCTGGTAAAATAGGTTCAACGGGTTGAAAGTTGCCTGTTGTGTATATTTAATGCATTAAACCTCCCTTCATTATATTAAAAACTTTATATTATTATTAACCTACATAGTTTTTTTAAAAGTATATTTGACTCACTACTCACTTAGCGAAAGTACTCTGTATTAAAGATATAGTCAGATAGGGCTGCAGATCAACCCAATCTGACCTGTATTGATCATACCAAAAGATACATGTTTTGACCCGTTATTGTGCCATTCATCTTGCATCTCCACTTTTCACCTAAATGCTCTATAGCTTTTTTGGGCTCTCGCATCTATTTGATAAGAGCCACAAGTTTGAATACCTAGAGCTTTATTTGCTTAAATAAGGATGACATATATTGCTGGAATATTTTATGTTGTAGGCTGAGAATCTAATGCTGGAAAGGGGAGAAAACAAAGAGGTACTTTTTAATGCTCAAAGAGTTTTATTGGAGGGGATCAATGTTGGTTTTACTTTCTAATGGATCTCTTTTACCCGGTTTACCAAATGCAGTATCTTCCGATTGAAGGTTTGGCTGCATTCAACAAAGCCACAGCTGAGTTGTTGTTTGGAGCAGATAATTCAGTCCTTCATGAACAAAGAGTATGATTAAGAGCGGAGTTGTTTTTGAATTAGAAGATTAACGATTCATGTTTCTATATTCAACAAGCTTTTTTCTCTATACAATGCAGGTTGCCACCATTCAAGGTCTATCAGGGACTGGGTCCCTTAGAGTTGCTGCGGCACTAATTGAGCGATACTTCCCTGGAGCTAAAGTTTTAATATCATCTCCAACATGGGGTGCAGATTCTACTCTTTGTCCAGTAATATGTTTTAAATCTTTTGCACATAAAAAAACTGATTCGGAATAAATCATGTATGCAGGTAATCACAAGAATATTTTTAATGATGCTAGAGTTCCTTGGTCTGAGTACCGGTACTATGATCCAAAAACAGTTGGCCTAGATTTTGATGGGATGATTGCAGACATAAAAGTAACGTGATATCTACTAATTCTTTAATTGTGTGCCATTGAGTTTCATTTCGTCTCAACTACTCTATGTCATTTACGTTACTATAATCAAATTTATGTATTCAGGCAGCTCCCGAAGGATCCTTTGTGCTTCTTCATGGGTGTGCTCACAACCCAACTGGCATTGATCCAACTCCTGAACAGTGGGAGAAAATTGCTGATGTCATTCAAGAGAAGAACCATATATCATTTTTCGATGTTGCTTATCAGGTTTTTCTTTCTCCTTCATGGGCTTCCCTTTTTACATTGATGCTTATCTTTTTAAGTCTTCAAAACTAGATACATATCAGCCTTTCTTTCAATTGTCAGTTTGCAATTTCTCTTCAAGCATTTCATTTTTTTTGTCCCAATTATACATTTATACATGTCGATAAATTTCCTTTACTTTCTTGAAAAGCTTGAAGCATATATAAAATACATATCTATCTCTATATGACTATATCTATACTATATTATAAAGCAAATAGCCTTTGTTTAACATTTTAAGTTTCAACATTTCATTAAAACCAAATTACATCAATAACCTAAACTACACGCCGCCGCCGCACCGGCGCCAACGCCACCAATCTCCGCCGCCGCCACCACCTCCGCTCGCCACACCACCCGTCACCACCACCGCCGCCGCCGCCATTACATCACCACCACCGCTACCACCTCCACCACTGTCGCAACGCGCGGGTACCGTTCTAGTATTTGTGTGTGTGTGTGTGTGTGTGTGTTTATAGTTAAGGCTCTGTTTATTCTCTTACAATTCTTAGAAAAGAAGGCAAACATCACTTGATCACAGTATTAACAGTCAATACTTATATGTTGAACAAAATTTCAACCTTATATAGTTATATATTATCCTTCCGAAGAAAAAGGGTTCATATATGATTTTTGCTTGTTAGATGAAATCTATCTATTATTTACATTTAATTTAACCATAAAGAAAACTTTTCTGTAGAAAACGTTGATGACTGCAGTTAACTATATATTGGATTAGGGGTATTTTGATGCTTGAAATCTGAATAAAAGAATGTCAATTTATTGAGTAGAAAAACTAGATTAAGGTGAGAGCTGACATTTTTGAACTATTTTCCTAAAAAGGGGGATGGGGTTCTACTTTATCTAGAACAGGCTTAACCAGGTAAACAGTAAACTTATATAAAATGGGAAACATCTCAAGTGGGTTGATCAGGTCAAAAGTCAACTAGTGTGTTACTGTGTTTTCAAATGTTTAAAATCTTATAATTTTGAGAAGGAAATGAGCAAAAAAATTCTTCCAGGGTTGCTCCAACTGACTAGTTTGATTCATATAGAATGTCACACCGTTGATTTGTCATCCAACTTACCTGGCCCTGCTATTAAGCCACCTTTAATGTTGATCTCTAAGAGTCTACTTGGCTTAGCTTATTAAAGGGGCTTAGTAGTTTGTTCAGAGCCTCATAAGTTTTTCTTTTCCATCCAAACAGGTTATCGGCTTATTAGCCTTAAAAGGCTGATTTTAAAAACCAAAGATGTGGAGCTTTTTTAGATTGGCTTATTAGCCTTAATGAGCTTTTTGCTAATAAGCATAAGCTCAACAAAATAAACTATGACATAAACGCCTCCTAAATCCATAAGTGTGATCTTTTTACATGGGAATAATTAATCTCACAGGACTTTTCACAATGATGAAAGTATTTAGCCTCATTATCAATTTATTATGCAGGGATTCGCTAGTGGAAGTCTTGATGAAGATGCGTCTTCTGTTAGGATGTTTGCTGCACGTGGAATGGAGCTTCTAGTTGCACAATCATACAGTAAAAATCTTGGTCTTTATGCCGAGAGGGTTGGGGCAATTAATGTTTTATGCTCATCAGCTGATGCGGCCGTGAGGTATTTATCTCATTTTTCTTTTACATTTTATTTGGTTGATTGTATAGTACCACATTTCGTATAACATCTCTTGATCTTTATCCACATACAAAGTTAAATGTTAGAAACATGATTAGCATACAGCTTCCTAACTTGTGTATCTGCAATTCGGTGTACAGGGTGAAGAGCCAATTGAAAAGAATTGCCAGGCCAATGTACTCAAATCCTCCTGTTCATGGGGCTCGTATTGTTGCTAATGTCGTAGGAAATCCAGATTTCTTTAACGAGTGGAAAGAGGAAATGGAAATGATGGCTGGAAGAATCAAAAGCGTGAGGCAGAAGTTGTACAATAATCTCTCTGCAAAGGACAAGAGCGGAAAAGACTGGTCTTTTGTTCTTAAGCAGATTGGCATGTTTTCTTTTACCGGTCTAAACAAAGCTCAGGTATTCCCTTAACTAAAATGTTGTTCCTCATGCGGTCATGCCATATAAACATTTTCTATATGTAGGTTTTAGACATGGCAGGACGAGCAGGTTGGGCAACATGTCAAAATTAGTTTAGGTTGTGAGGCTTAGTTTGACACTTTGACCCAGTGAAAAGCTTTTTATTTTCATTTCTTATACTAATATAAATAAGTTGCTGGTGACAAAAACAATATTATCACTGTTATGGAGTATGGAGTTAGACTTTGACCAACATATATCACTTGACCCCCTTCTGTGGAGCTATTTTTTAAGCTGTTTTAGATAATAATTGAAAATAAAGCCGAATCAAGTCATTCATTAGTAAATGGGTCAGAAATTTTAACACCTTAAGTATCTTGTCCATCAATTATGGGACAGGACAGTTGTAAAGTACTATTAGCAATACCTTAAGAACTACTCCCTTCGCGAGAAAATGCAACACTTTCTATTCTGCTTTCGTAAAAGAATGTTGGATTTGGTTCATGGATCTCATTATCTATATCCATATTTAAGGTATTTTTGGACATGTTGATCTATAGTGAAACATTTTTATTATACTTTTTCTACACGCCAAGTCTTGCATTTTTTGGAGGACATATGTATCACTGTATCAGCGAGGGCATGTCAACTACATATATGCCTTACCGAGATGCATTTTCCAGATAAAAACGTCTTTTCGAAATGTATTCAACTATTATAATGTATATTCTGATGAGATGATTACAAATTTTTGGTCCATTGCTATATTGTAAACCTTATGCTCAGATTTTTGATGATGTGTTATGGAAGTTGGACATCGTTTCCTGATCTTGCTAGAAGTTTGTTCCGTTATTCTGGCCAAGCTCTTAACAGTTCAATTCTCTTTGTTTCCAGAGCGATAACATGACTGATAAATGGCACATTTACATGACAAAAGATGGAAGAATATCATTGGCTGGGTTATCTGCTGCAAAATGCGAGTATCTGGCTGATGCCATCATCGATTCTTACCACAATGTCAGTTAGAAAATCACCACCAAAAGTTTAAGAAATAGCATCAATAATCGGCAGGTTATCCAATTTCATTCTGTCGCGATATAATTTTGCAGAAACATTGTAATAATGTAATTTCTTATTTTGAGAAAAGCCCTTTGTAGTTGAAGTCATACACAGCCATACAAGTACTATTTATTCCCTTTGGGTTGGGGAAAAGTATGTTGGACTTTTTAGATGCAAGATGGACTCTCTCGGAGAGTATCAATTGGAACAATTTCCCAGAATCTATCCATTCACATCATTTTTGTGTATAATTTTATTCTTAATTTTTCTTTGATACAGTAAACATATTGTATTGTTATCGTGATGTCATCTATGGCTTCCAATATTGTGTCATCAACCCAATATTGGGTGTTCCAGTTGACTTTTGAAACCGACACTTTAACCGAGTCACCTGGATGATTCAGCGCTTAATATCAAACAACCGAATTGTCCTTTCAGAAGTATCTTAGTAGTAGGTGAATTTGGCAAAACGTTTATGCATACATTACGTGTTCAACTTCTTAGTGCATGTTTTAAAAGTATGGTATGTTTTGAATTATATGTACATGGTAGCCATCAATAACCCGAGAAACTTAAATCCGTTGGTATAGAAGCTAGAAAACATTTCTTGATTAACCGTGGAGATTAAGGCATAATCTTGGTATGAATCATTTACTTTTTGCAACTAAGGTGATAGTTCTTCCGGCAATTAAAAATTAGATTTAAAAAATGAAATAGATTTATGTCTAACTGATAAGATGTTGGAAGTAGTTGTGAAGAAATGGAAATCCATCAAGTAGGTCATCAGATAAACTTATCAAATGCCATGACATCCCATTACTAACTATACTAACTACTCTTGTAGATATGTTGTCGATATAGATAGATATATATATAATCAAGTATGACTCGTACTTTTCAAAAAAAAAAAAAAGTAAAAAAGAAAAAGAAAAGATAGATATAAATAATCAAGTAGGGCAGCATAAAGTCTTAACATAACATGCATATAGTTAACATGTGGTTTTCTTTTTGGTTCCTATATCTATGTCTAGCTATGTTTGGTTTTTAGTTTGTATGTTTAAATTAAAATGCAACCAAAAAAAATAAATGAAAAGTTAATTCGTCGGTTCAAGTGTCACTTGAAATGAAATTGCTAGGTAAGGGTTAGATTCATCTGTCAACAAATACCAACTTCCAAATATTAAATTGTCATGAACCTTTTTTCTTTTGTATTAATATGGATATGACGTTTCATCAAAGTTTAAACTATCCTAATGGCATTATTATTATATAACAGGTGTCAAAAACACCAAAAAGTATATTTATCATTGTTTGTTATATTAATTTAGTATTTAGTTTGTTAACTAAATCCAAACAAAAATGATTTAACTGATATAATCACGAGATCACAACTATGTTAAATCAAGTTGTGAAGCTTGCTTAAATACGAAAACCAAAAACCAAATTTACGGTTCAAGTGTTGCAACAACCTTGTTTTCTCCTACTCGTAAAGTCCCCCCTAGTTCAATAGGCACCAGAGGAACTAGAGAATGTAAAACGTCGGTTATCAGTGGACGATAGCTTGGTTCAGGTTGAACGCACAACACAGCCACAGCAGCTACCTACACACCACATTTCGACTTTCTTTAGTACAAAGAGCATATTGAAACTATCGTATTGAAACAAAATGGAATAGTTTGATTATAGTGCATTGGTTGTTTGTACTCATTCAATCATTCATGTATAAATTGCGGTTAACGTACTTGATAAAGGTGTTTGAGATCCATTGTATCCCTGATCACAGGATCAATGGCATTCGGAAGTTTTGATCTGTCTGTTAATTGTGGCATAGCCTGCAAGAAATTATGAACAATTATAGTTTCAAAAAATTTAGAGAATCGTATCATTTAGAGCCAATAAATCGTTTTATTAACAAGCAAACAGACTAACCCAGGTGACGATAGATTGACACTCAGATGATGTTAGTTTTTCAACAGGCCGTCTTCTGAGTAGAAGCTCTAAAAGTACTACTCCAAAAGCATAGACGTCACTTTTATCCGTCAGTTTTCCTGGAAACAAGAAATTAACTTTATAATAAAAAGAAAATAACACGCTCGAGTTTGCATTGTTTTAAGAATTTGTTTCAAATGAAAACTGTAAAATATTTCTCAACATTATATAAACATGACCCAAAAATTAAATATTACTAGAAACTTTTTAGGTCACCATTTTATGAATTTTGGGGACTACAGTCATTGCTCCATTGTATTTCATGGACCATATCTATCTTTTTGACATTATATAAACATGACCCAAGAAATAAATACACATAAAGAACTGTACATACAAAAAAGGATAAAAGATGGAAATAAATCCTGTTTTCATGAACTTTACAAGTTAAGCATTGATGCACTTAAAGTAGTTACATGTGAATTAAAAAGACCACCTACTTTTGCAAAACCTTAGATTCTCAAAGCCAGAGCAAAAAAGTAAGTTGTAGCACATGTAAAAGGAGTTGTATGCTTGTTCTGGAATTCAAAACTAGGCTCCACAGATATGGATTTTGCAATTAAAGGCAATACATAAATTATAAATAATTGTGGCATCTTTCTTTCCAACTAATTAGATGAAAGAAAAAAAGAGCATTATTCGGGCAATTGTGATTTTTACCTTTTTCATTACAAAAGACACATGAAGTTCAAGAAAAAAGTCATTCTTACGGTAGAAAGTGTAAGAAAGATTTTGGAAATGAAACTTGTCTGATACAACTTCTTTTCTTTATTTTTTTTTAACCTTGATGTGCCTTTATACAGATGCACCAAAGATAATTGGTGCACCAAGGTGTCAAAAAGGATGCATCAGACACTGTAAGCCTTCCTAAATTTGCTCACATTAAAAAGAAATTGCTTTTGTCTTAATTTTTCTTCCATAACACAGTTTTACCACACAAGACATTAAATCGTAGTTAAAGATTAGTTGAGTATACCGTCTAAAAGATACTCTGGAGCTACATAACCCAATGTCCCTGAGAGCTTGATGTTTTTACTATTTGCCCCTTCCGTAACGGCAAGACCAAAGTCTGCAAGCTATATGGAAAAATGACCAGAATCAAGTATAGTTATAACATGAGATAAAATGCATCATACACTCATGTTTATATAAAGCTTAAACTAATACCTTAGCATTATATTTTGAATCGAGAAGAATATTAGATGTTTTCAAATCTCTGTGAATTACAGATGGTTTGCAGTGTTCATGTAAATACTCCAATCCTCTGAGCAAAAACCCAAAAACAAGTTAATTAAATAATGAAATCTCACTAATATAAGAACATGAAAAGCTTGAGAAAGGAGTCTAAACCTTGCTGTATCTAGTGCAATTTTCATCCTGCAATGCCATGTTAGATTGGATCCACTCGCAGGCCCTATGACGACACTCACATTAAAATCTCAAAAGACACAAACTTCAATGCAAATTTGCTAAAAATGGTTGCGAACGAGGTCAAAAAATGGCTTACCGTGTAACTGAGAGTCTAAAGAACCATTTTCCATTAGTTCATAAACAAGTAATTTGGTTTCATTATGAACACAATATCCCAATAAGTTAATTATGTTTGGATGTTGAACTCTACTCAATATATCAACTTCTGTCTGCAAAACCCCGAATCACAAACCATTAAAAATCGAACCTTGATGATCAAGTCACCACGAATTATCAAAGGGAAAACTAAAGTAACCTGGAACTCTTTAACGGCATCTCGAGTCTGATTATCTAGTCGTTTAACAGCAATGAATGACTTATCATCGAGTTGACCTTTATACACACACCCGAATCCACCAGAGCCTAATATTTCACTTTCTTGGAAATCATTTGTTGCGGTTTTTAGTAACTCGTATTCCATAACATCCACAGATGGCCTATGACTATTGGGTTTGAAAGTACTATTAGTTCTGCTAATGAATGAACTCAATGGAAGCCCTCTTAATGAATCTTCAGAAACAAAACCAAAAAAAAAAATCAAGAAAATTTTGTAAAAACTATAATTAATAAAATATAAACAAGCCCCATTGTTTGAAATATAGTGGGTAATGATAATTACCTAATTTTTTTGAGCCAAATTTTCTGGATTTGAATATTTTCTTTCTGCAACATATTAACAAACAAGTTAAGGGCAATAAAATGAGACCAGTGAATGAAGAAGCTGCAATGAGGCCTATAACAAGCTTTTTGTTTGAATGTGATTCTTGTTGGCTTGGGGTTGGGCTATTATCCACTTGATTTCCTGATAAAGTTTTCAACTTTGTTAACAAATCTTTACAAAAATCATAACCAAAAAATAATAATAAATAATTAAAGAAAGTGTACCTTGAGAGAATTTGGGCATTGAAGGGATTGGGGCAATTTCATGAAGAGATGTATGAAAAAGATTTGTGGGTCTTGCATAAATGGTGGTAATTTGAAATTTTGAAATCAAGATTAGTAGAAAAGACAAGAAAAGTTTCATGCTTTATCTATATATCTATGTATGTATGTGTGTATGTTTGTATAGTTAATAAGAAGACATGAGAAATTGAGAATAATGGGAGTGTTTTAAAAGGAATACTGATTTTTTGGATTGATTATGTGGAAAAAAAATTTGGTGTCAAAGTGGTTTGTTTTAGGCGATTACGAGTCTATAGCTATATAGCTAAATTTTAGTACTTCTCTTTTTAAGATAGAGATACAGAATTTTGAAATACATAGCCAGAATAACAACTGAGAAGAAAGAAGAAGATGGCTATATGGGCTAAATCTTTGATAAAGATATTTCTCTTACTCATTTTATAAGTTACAGGAAAGATTGTTAAAAGACAAATTTATTTCTGACAAGAAAATGTTTGATAACTGTGAACCGACCAATGGTCGCAAACTCAAACCGACCCATCCAAATTTTGGTTTAGAAATTTCAATTTTTTCCAAAATAATAGGAGGGGATTTTTTTCGGTTATTTTCTCAATTTGACTCAACTCGAAAAAATATTGATCCTTGATTAAAAAATCAAGAGCAAAGAAAATTACCTTAAGTAATCTCCTCCCAGAATTAACAATGGTAATCTATTTCAATAATTATAAAACAGGTACCCGCGCAATGCAACGACGATGACGGCAATGAGTGGTGATGGTGGCGGTGACGGTGGTGGTAGCGTTGTGGTTATTAATCTAAAAGCAATTGATGTAAATAGTAATGTAATTATTTTATGGTTAAGGGATGCATTTTTGTAAATAGTTTTATTAGGAGTATTATAAAGATATTATGTGAAAATATATAAATTAATGAATAAATGAGCTAAATAGTTCAAATAAATATGGTTGAATAATATTTTAGGAATATATTGGGTAGATTTAATGTGTAAGTTAAAAATTAAACATTTTTTGATTATTTTAAAAGTAGAGAGTTGAAAAGAAGGGAAAGTAGTTTGTTCTATAATAGAGTATAAAAATGGATATATAACTAAATGGATAAATATTAGATGTAAAACGTATCTAGATATTTAATAAATGGATATCTAATTTGAACAATCTAAAAATCTTGAGAATCATGATTTTTAATTGTAAAATTTTGAAACAATATCTTTACTGATGATAACAATGTTTAATAGAATTTTCAAGTTGTTGTTTTGTTTAAAACATTCCAAAAAAATCCAATGAATATTCATTTTATTCATTAAATATAGATATAAACAAATGAAATCTTTTAAATAAATATATAAATACAAATGATTAAGGAAAATAAACGGATGTTAACAATATCATATCCATATTCATGGTTAAATATATGAAAAAATTATTATAAAGGTCAAATTTAAGAGACTATGTCCAAATATAAACACATACACAAATTTTTTCCATAATGGTCAATAGATACTTACCACTACTTCATATTAGACCATCTTTAACCCACCACATTGAAAACTCAGTTTATTGGTGTCATATCAGCAATACATTGACTCATCACACTGAACTACTTTTACCATTAACCCTTATACTGAAATCTCAGCTTGTTGATAACACATCAACATTTATATAATATTAAAAAGTATGTTTTATTAATAATAAGAAATTCATAATACTTTTAAACTAAGTTGTAACACTTTATACTTTATAAACCAACTTATAAATAGTTTACAACTACAAGGGGTTAAATGAAAAAGTAAAGTTATACCCATAATGTGTAACACTCTGAAACTGTTGGGGTTAAATTAAAAAATGAGTTATATGTTAAAAGTCATAAAACTTCGTCTTCCTCACAACCGCCTGTAAATAAAACTTTGATTGTATGTAAACAAAATTCTCTTCTTCAGATCCTTTGTGTAGCAACAAAAAACAATTCAATATAATAAAACAAAACCAATACACCATCTGTCCCAGCGTATTTGCCACCACTTTGACCGGATACACTGACGAAAACGTTGGGCAAGTTAACCCAATACGCCGACAATTCGGCGTTTTTGATGCAAAAACGCTGCCAATACACTGGCGTTAAAGATAGTCTTAGTAAGAAATACCAATAGCCAATCAAATGATGTCAAGTGTTTTTATGAGTCCCACATATTAATATTTGTCATTTTCTTCTTCCAAAATCATATGTAATTTTTTTATTTTACAAAGTTTTTCTATCCATAATTTGTTGATTCCATTATATTTTTTTATTTTTTACAGGGTTTTTTCTTTTCTAGTTCGTCTACTTTTTTACATACAGATATTTTCATTTGATAAAGTAGCTCATATAATAAAAACAATTTCATACATCGGTTAGTGATTGTTAATATACTTTTTATATGAATTTAAATATTGAATTTCATTTTAGATATTTTATGATTAATTTCAAATATATATAATTTTCAAAATCATTTAAAACCTCTTATTGTATCACCACTAACAATAAAGACTTTAATTGTACTTTTATTTGAAATAGCTTAATTTTGAAAATATATTTGATAGTAAAAAAAACCGAAACTAAAACAAACGACATTTTTTTACCAATAAGTAGAAATGTATGTATTAGAAATGAGATACTAACAAATATAAACCAATAAATTCATCATTTTGTTAATAAAATACTAACAAGTATATATATATATATATATAGAAAGAGAGTAAAAGACAATATATATATACTAACAAATAATAAAGTCAAAGCTAATACAAAATTATGGAGCCTTTTAATGACATTTGTCATATATTGATTGGTTACTTTTATTTCTTACTAAGGATGTTAGGGTACTAGGAGTGGTTGGAAAGATTTTATCAACCCTTTCAAATCTAACCAATAATATCCATCCACCTCACTTTACCTTTTCAACCCTCCCACTCAACCCTCC
>JANDBE010000001.1:47860903-47874601 GCA_024320915.1 Erigeron philadelphicus
TGAGTGGGAAAATATGAGTCACAAAACTAAGTGGCTGACACATCAAGGGGATGCCACGCCCCACCCACTTTTTGGGTGATAAAATATCCACTATCCGCTAAAGTTCCAACTAAATTAACCCCTTAACTCAAAACAAAATACAAGTAATTTAATTTAATGTCAAAATTACAAAAAAGGTTAATTTCCTATTATCTTTAAATATTGGGATGTTACAAATATCTCGCCCATCTATTCTATAATTACCTAAAATAAATATAATACCCTTTCACTCTCCTCAAATCTCAACAAATCATTTTTTTTCTCTCCTCCGTAAATCATTTTATTTCACTAACTCTTTCAAAATCTTTTATCTAAAAAACCAGACATCGATAAACTATAAAAATTACATGGGTGTTCTTAAAATTTCATGCTCTTTCATTAGATATGTCATTCTATATATAATTTTGATGAATTTTTAAATCCGAGGACGAAACCCGTACGACTAATGCATTTGACTATGACACTCTATGACATATCACCTCCTATAACCTATCAAATTCTATGACCAATCACCCTCGTCATCTCACCGCCACAACGCGCGAATACTTAATCTCGTTTTTCTAACAACAAATTATCACACATGTTAAATCAAAAGATACAATAATGAGAGTAAATTGATATATTACGTACATGTGTTATAAGTTTGTAAAGTAAATAGAGTTTATTACAAAGAATTTAAATTTTTATTTCTAAATTCATCAACATCATTTCTCTCCAATGGTCAAAACTCAAAAGACTTCCCCCTTTCCCTTTTCCAATTCCTTCGAGTGACTTGTCCCTTTTATGTAATTCAACCCCACTGCTTGTTTCGTTACACCATATATATAGGAAAATGGAAGCTGCTGTTGACTCTCTTGGAATGTTTCACGTTTGGACTGTTTGGAAGTTTTGCAATGAAGCTACCTACCTTCTCCTCAACGAAGAAAATCCACTCCACCCCTTAATGGTATCAAACTCTCCTTTCATCTTTGAATTAATAGTAAGAAAAGTAGGAAATGTATTGGGTCGATTTGTAACCACATTTCTTCTTCGACTACTTGTTTGTTACAGTATTTTTTTTTAACATCCTGCTATAAACTTTATGATGCATTTAGATTAGTTTTAATTTTCAAGAGAATGATGATATCTATTGTCTGTAAGTCTAAAAGATCGCCCACCTAAGTAACTTTGAATGATAACAACCTCATCAGTTTAAGTATGTTTAATTATATTGGTAGGCTGTTTGGATATATCAGCTCAATTAATATCTTCCAAAAAATGCACATATAGTAGCACTTCATTTAAAAATTGTAGATTGCACATACATACATATTTTTGTATAAAGTTAAGTTCGAAAATCTTGTCAATAACTCAAGCATACCTCATTACACTATAGCTCGGCGAGCATGGCTCATTACATATTTCTACTCAGAACTTGATCTATAAAATCTGGACCTTTTCAAACTCATATTATTCAAGAAAGTGTCAACTTAAATGTAAAAGATAAGAAACAGTAAAAAAACATAAATGTAATTTTCTGGAATGGCACAATTTTAATGTAAATGTAAATGTGATATATTCATATATATAAGATCTTATTCAGCAGATACCAGTAATGGCACTCGTATTCAAATACTATAAGATCTTATTTAATTAAGGGCATCATGCTACCACAAAAGAATATTGAACAGTTAGGATTCAGTGATCTTTCCCATCCAAATTGGTGGCAGCATTCCGGTTTGTTCATGAACCGTGTTAAATAAAGGAGGCAACATTTTGTACACCCCGGCAACTTCCTTCATAGCACCACCATCAGCACCCTCTCCACAACCATTTGCGCCGGTCCAAATACTAATCTTCGGCTGCAACCCCTTAACGGCCTCACCATTAATCTTGGCAATATCTCTGTACATTCCTCCATTAATCATTAAGTAGTCTCTTAAAGCCGTATAGTTTCCTCCCAATGCACCCAAAAGAGTGCGTAGGTAGGTACCTTGAGCTTGTGCAAGCGCAACAAGACCCTCTGCTTCTTTTTGTTTTGTGTATAATTCACCATCAGCTACTTGCTTGCGGGTGTAAAATGTGGCCTCAGCTATCGCCTTTTGAGCATCTGCTTGTTTTTCCTTCTCATAAAGGTCAGCTTCTGCATCTTTTTGCTTCCTGTATAGGTCCCAATTCGCCTCTTGTACCTTGTTAACATCAAAATTAATGACTCTAAGCTTGTGTGTGATACCCCGTAAACCCAATGCTAGACTTATTTTGGATCTGATTACAGGTTTACGTTTGAACTCATGTTTTACACTGAATTAGTTGCATAAATTATCAAAGATACGGATAGGGTGGCAAGACCAAATCAAATTTGTCTTTTTTAATATTGGTCAAAATGGGTTGGGTCGGGCCAGGTTTAAACAAAACATCCTGCCTAAAAATTGTCAGGTTTTACATATGTGTTTGATATGTTAACTGTGATCACAAATGTTAATTATGTTACCTTAATTGTATGAATAAATCAATATAGGATGCTGTACATGTCAAAAAGAACAATTTAGGATGATTTTATACCCGTTTGATCTTTTTGGCTTACATAGTTTCCTTTCAAGTAATTTCCTTTTTTTCTTTTTGACCAGTTATACATGATATGATGATAAAAACTTGAATATGCACTTTGTAAAAATATGACTAGAAATTGCATAAGATTACCTTGGTTTCATACTCAACGCTAGCTTTGCTCAAGAACTCAGCCTTAAGTTTCTCCTTTTGAGTCAAGGCGTTCATGATCTCAACATGTTTCTGTAGCTCTGCCTCCCTAAGCGCCACAGCCTTATTAGCCTCCACCTCTGCTACCCTTGACTCCTTGGCCCACTTTGCCTTCTTCACTGCCAGCTCTGCATTTGCTTCGGCCAGTTCTGCCTCCCTCTCATTCTCAAACACCTTCACCTCTGTCCGCACCTTTATGTCTTCCTTCTTACCCTCTCCTTGCCTTTGTGTCGATATGATCCTTGTTTCAGCATCTATTTTGGCTGCATTCTGCAGCGTCTGGCCTTCTCTGAACTTTGAGCCTATTTCGCCCTAAATTAAAGCAATAATCAGTGATCCATAAAAAAAAAATAGTAATATCTCCACACGTTTTTAATCATATCTTCACACTTAAATGTGTGCTGAATTAAAAACAAGTGTGGATAAAAGTGAGATGACAAGACAATGTAAAAGTTCACACCTAAAATTAAGATCAATAAACAACTCCACATTTAAGAGTGTGGACAATTTTGCTTAAATTATCTGTAAAAAAAGAAGAGAGAAAAATCAACATGGTGGTAATCACCTTCATCCTAGCTTCAGCAACATCGATTTTAGCCTGATTTGCTGCTTCCGTTTGTATCTTTTGTCCTAAATACGAGAAATACTCGTGTCCGGGAACATCAACCAGCTGTTTTACATTAGCATTATAGATCCACAATCCAAATTGATTCAATTCCAACTGAACTTTCTCAAACACCTCTTGCTTGAACTCCTTGGTCCCTTTAAAGATCTCTTCCATGGTCATGGATGCAGCCAGGACACGTGTCTCACCCTCGATGACTCCCTTGACAAGCTCGTTCATATGCTGCGATTGTTTCTCAAGTGGGGAGATTAACTTGGCATATTTATGGAGACTCTCTTCGTCATCAGAGCGCGGACCAATGGTAAACACCGCAGGAAGGATGAATGGGAGTTTCTCTGCACTCATAGCCATGACTTCGAAAGTGTAATTAACTGGTGAAATGTCAAAAATGGAATAGGATTGGCCCGGAAGAACCCATGCTTTTTTAGCGATTTTGATGTCCTCGATTCCATAACCGGTGATAACCAAATATTGAGAGGCACTTGCTACCCTGTACATTGTAGGAAATAAACTTGGAGATCAGATGAGAAACGGAAAACTGTATGTGATGTATGGTGTTCAGAGTGAAGCTCAAGCTTCATGCACAAGATCAATAAGTATATATTAATAGACATTTTTAGCACATAAGAGTAGTACCCTGGACAGTTAGAGAGTAGTGCTCCTACTAATATGCAAATCCATTGGTGATTTCTTGACCCATTTTATTAGGATAGAATTCTCCATCTTGTAAACCATACATAACTTTTGTTTTTGGGTGACTGTGAGTGTGTTTGGTAGAGAGAATTGAGATGGAAGAAATGGAAATGATTTTATTTTCACGCTTTGAGGGGGAAATGAGTCAATGACTATGGGTCAAGAAATGACCATTTCTCTTTTGTTCTAGTATGATTTCCATACAAACCGAAGGGAAACGCAAGAATATGATAATTATAGATATATTGGCTGGTATAGTCTTACGGTTTATATTTTAGTTGTTTAACCTTCATCATTAAAATAAAAATATAAATTATAATGGAGGGGTATGTAACGTTCAACCAAACACATTTCCCCCATTGTCCTTCTGTTGAAGTCATCTCGGGCAGCCTAACCAGCTCTTTGGGGCATCGAAGACTTTGTTGACTTGCGCTGATTCCCGTGGGTTGCCTTCCACCATCTTGTTGGATGCTTTGCCATAGTGATACTCGCGGCTTGCTGGCTGTTGTGGAAAAACAGGAATTCTGCTTGCTTTCCTTGGACAAACTTTTGGATTGACATCAAACTGTTCTCTTTCAATTGGATATCTTGTAAGGTTTGAAAATTCTATTGGTTTGAATGGGGTGTGAACCTGAGAGACTAATTCAGGGCTTACCTTGGGGATAGACGATGGGCTCGCCGTTCGACATGATGCAACATTTTGAAAGGTGGCAATCATGTCGTGCTCGGGTTGATAGGTTACAAGTTTTGCGTGTAGAGGGGTTCATATACCTCAACTCAAACCCAACCAAATTAAAAATCGACTCGAAAATTTGAACTCAAAACCAATCCACTTAGTAAATAGGTTATGCGTATTGACCTGTTTATAATCCATGTTAAATTAGATGCTACACTAATAAAATTCATAATCTTGGAATTTTAATATTTTGAATCTACACAATAAGTAATATGGCTGTAAATCTATATAAAAGCATAATTTTTTTGATTATACACCTTTTTATCAGCAAATTGTAAAATAGTTACTTTTTATTTATATACTTAACTTTACTATGTATAATTTTAAACGGGTTGAGAATGTCAACCCAAACCCAATCCATATATCGACTGTGTCAGTGTTGTCGATCCATTTATGACCCAAACTCATGTATTCTCAACCCAACCCGTGTATGTGGTGTCAAAATTGTCACAACCGGAGAGAATGTAATTCGAGTTGATCATTTATGTATATTGTTTGTAAAATTGTATTGCAACACTCCTCTACAAACTTGCTAAAGTGTTTAATGAACAAAGGATATAAAAAGAAAAAGTCTCAACAATCCAAAAATAGATCCGAAAAATTTGTCACATTAGACTTCCGTGTGCTAAAGCTAAATAAAGCACTAAATAAACTAAAACTCTCATAGACTCAAGGGTACCAGTCAGGAAAAAGAATGAAATTAAGACTCAGTGATCTTTCCCATCCAATTTGGTGGCAACATACGAGTTAGCTCATTGCTCTTGCTCAAGCCCAAGGTACCTACTACGTTCACATCCTTTTGGTTGTAATGGGAGGTAATTATGGAGTGTTAAGGGATTTTGTAATGATCAACGGAGGAATGTATCAAGATATCGTCAGGATAATGGTGAGGCCGTTAAGGGGTTGCAACCAAAAATTAGTATCTGGACCGGGGCAAATAGTGGAGATGGCGGTGATGGTGCTCTCCTCTAAAGTATTTAATGAACAAAGCTATTAAAAAGAAAAAGTAAGAGCTAACTGGAATGTTTGCCACCAAATTGGATCGGAAAGATCACTGAGTCTTAATTACATTACCCTTGAGTCTATGAGAGTTTTGGTTTATTTAGTGCTTTATTTAGCTTTAGCAAACGGAAGTCTAATGTGACAATTTTTTGGATTTATTATTGGATTGTTGAGACTTTTTCTTTTTAATAGCTTTGTTCATTAAATACTTTAGCAAGTTTGTAGAGGAGAGCACCATCACCGCCCTCTCCACCATTTGCCTCGGTCCAAATACTAATTTTTGGTTGCAACCCCTTAACGCCCTCACCATTAATCCTGGCAATATCTTGATACATTCCTCCATTGATCATTACATAATCCCTTAACGCTCCATAATTACCTCCCATTACAACCAAAAGGGTGCGAACGTAGGTACCTTGGGCTTGAGCAAGAGCAGTAAGACCCTCTGCCTCCTTTTGTTTTGCATATAGTTCACCATCTACTACTTATTGACGGGCAAAAAGTTGAGCCTCAACTATAGCCTTTTGTGCCTCTGCTTCCTTTTCTTCCTGATAGAAAATTGCTTCAGCATCCTTTTGCTTCTTGTATAGCTCCCAATTCGCCTCTTGTACCTTTGTATATGTATTATATATAGTTAGTCATGTCAAATGTAGCCAAAACGGACTCTCAAAACTGATCACTTTCTGTGTTACATACTTGCTTTTCAAAAAATAATAAAAAAATTCCAAAAGATTGTATGCATTATAAAAAGTATAGTTTAGGAGCTTTATTTCAATTACTTCAGGAGTCAGCACATTTGCCTTGTGTTTTTGGTTACATGGTTATGTGTTAGATGGGCTATAGGCAAAGATTACCGAATTGATTCATCATATTTATATCTGTATGCAAATGAGTCAAAATTGTTGCGTAAAAATTAATATGTACCTTGGTTTCGTACTCAACACTAGCTTTGCTCAAGAACTCAGCCTTGAGCTTCTCTGTTTGAGTCAATGCATTCAACACCTCAACCTGTTTCTGCAACTCCGCCTCCCTGAGCAACACCGCTTTCCGGGCCTCCACCTCTGCCACCTGTGAATTTTTCGCCCACTTTGCCTTTTTCATTGCCAGCTCAGCATTTGCTTCGGCCACTTCAGCCTCTCTCTCATTCTCAAACACCTTCACCTCAGTCTTCACTCGTATCTCTTCCTTCTTCCCCTCTCCTTGCCTCTGCGTCGCTATGATCTTCGTTTCTGCATCAATCTTTGCTGCATTCTGCTGTGTTTGACCCTCTCGAAGCTTCGATCCAATTTCACCCTAAACAATCAATTAATAATAATTAGCAGTAGGATACTTCAGAATATGTTAATATAAGAGAAGTCTACATCTTCATTGGTACAGTATTTAAGACTAATGTTAGATTAGTTTAGGGAAAAAAATCACCTTCATCTTGGCTTCAGAAACATCAATCTTAGCCTGATTAGCTGCTTCCATTTGTGTTTTTTGTCCTAAATACGAAAAATACTCGTGTCCAGGAACATCAACCAACTGTTTAACATTTGCATTATAAATTAACAACCCGAACTGATTCAACTCCAGCTGAACTTTCCCAAAAACTTCCTGCTTAAACTCCTTGGTCCCTTTAAAGATTTGTTCCATTGTCATGGAAGCAGCCAGGACACGAGTCTCCCCTTCGATGATTCCATTAACAAGCTCATGTAACTGTTTGCCATCCCTTTTGAAAGACGAGATTAACTTGGCGTATTTGTGGAGACTTTCGTCATCTTCAGCGCGGGGACCAATGGTGAACACAGCAGGGAGGACGAAGGGAAGTTTCTCAGCACTCATTGCCTGAACTTCAAACGCGTAGTTGACTGGGGAGATGTCGAAAACGGAGGATGATTGGCCCGGGAAAACCCATGCTTTCTTTGCGATTTTGATGTCATCGATCCCGAATCCAGTGATCACCAGATATTCTGATGCTTTTGCTACCCTGTACATGGCTGGAGCCTGGAGATAGTACCGTTGGATAGGAAGTTAATGCTATGTATACACAATCATATTATATAGTACTAGTGTATTTATTTGCTGCATAAGATTATTAGTAAAGATAGCCAGACGTAAATTTCCGGGTAGTTTCCTTCTTTCCGTTAATGGTGAACGTTATAAACAGATTCTAAAATATGTTTGTAATCATAATAGTATGCTGATAGGTAAGTTTTGTACTGGCTATGTGAATTCTTGTTAATAATATATACGAGCATAATTAAGGCAAAAGTGATCAGTTATAATCAGCTGGTTTCAAATATGAAGTCAAAACCAAAACAAAAACTTATCTTTTAGAGCACTATATTTATACTTTGAATATTTAGTTTAATTAAACATCATCTCGCGGATCATTTGTATGACAGGGGGCCTCTTTTCTCTGGTTATTACTAATTAAATTCTTTCAAAGATTATATAATCTATATCAAATATTTAAACTTATAGACATGACAATCTTAAGTTTTTGGATGCACATGACCATGCGGAAAAAGTTGACTTTGTTTAATTTTATAAAAACAACACTCAAGTTTTAAACGGTCGTTTGATTCGCATAATGTTTTTGAAGGAATTAAAATCTGTCAAAGTAATTGGAATTTGATGAAATTATAAATTAAATGGAGTGGAATCTGATGAAATTAGAATTTGAATGAATTATAATATATATTTCTATTTGGTTGACCGGAATAAAATGGAATTCAAACTATAAATAAAAATAATAATTAATTAATGTATTTTTAAAAATTTAATATTTAATAGTATTTCTAAGATATCAAATATTTTTAATAAGTTTTATAAAAAAAATAAAATTTTTATAAACTAAGACTATTTTTTATTAGATATACAACAATTTTATAAAATAAAATATTTGAATATAAATTTTTTTTAAAGAGTTGTTTTTAACAAATTTCGAATTCCATTGGAATTCAAAACTTTCCATCCAATTTGTTAAGGAATCTAGAATTCTTTCATATGATGGAATTCGAAGGATTCTAATTCCTATTCTGTACGAACCAAACTAGTGATGGAATGAAATCTGAATTCCATTCTGTCAACCAAACATGTTATGGAATGGAATTCAGATTCCAATTCCATCGAATTCGAACGAATTTTGCGAACCAAACACCCGCTAAAGGGTTACCGTCTAGTTGAAATAGTTGTCACATCATTATGATGATTGTATTATGTAAACATATAAAAAGAGCACAAAATATATTAATCTACATATAATTGTTTTTGTATATAAAAAATTTGTATGATATATTGGTCAAAATTTATTTTTTCTAAAAGACTTAATCGGTATATAACGTCAGAGAAACCCACAGTATAATGATGAAAGTTTAGACGTACCTTTGAAAGAGAGAGAGATTATTTTATATGGTCAAAAAATTATTACTTTATTTTTCTATGATAAAACGTAAAAATATATTTTTGTTGTGCAACGAGATAGTAATATAATAATAATATACTTTTCTTCCAACAAATAGACATTACTCGTAATCTCGTATAATACTATGCATCTCATTCCTAACAAATAATAATTTTAAAGATTAGCGACTAAATTGAAAGTTTAGATATAGAAAAGGACTTAAATAGGTAAATACTAGAAAATATGTGTTCTTATTTTCGACTACATGATAACCAGCATAAAACCTCCGATGCTGCACCAAATATAAACCTCCATTGCCTCCAGAATTTAATAAACTAAAAAAAATTTATTATTAACAAAAATGAGTTGACGGTGGGTACACTAGATCCGCCACTTCATCAGGAACAAGGTATAGAATTTATAATTTAAATAGGTGATCGGAAAATACCTCCTCTGTGTTCTCTAGCTTGATTCTAAACTGTTTTCTCTTGTTTGATCCGATACTGTATTTTACTAGGGTTTTTTCTTTTCGTTAGATGTATGAATATATGAAGAAAAACTATATATAGGTGATTTCCAGGTAATTTTTAATTAGTTTTTAACGTTTAGTAATTATCTTAATTGGTAATTTCTTAGAGAAAATATTCGTTATTAATTATGGGTATACATATAAGCTAAAATTTAGTAGCGTAACCCCCCATAACATGTGTATAATAAAGATAGTTTTATTGTATTTCGAATTTGAATATAGAAGTTTTTAATAAATCTATATTACGTACGTTATACTCGTATAATATTTGAATTTTGAAAAAAAGATTTGAATTCTTTTTTAAGAACTATGAAATTATTATAATCACCTCATTTAAATGCTTTTGAGAAAATCATTGATTATTACTTATTGCATGCTACTATTCTAGGTTTTTTCTATTATATATAAACCAATTGACATCTTAAAATTTAAGTTGTTAAGTGGAATAAAATTACAATTACAACCCATTGCTTTAGCGATTTTTCACTAAATGCATGTCTGTGCGATATAGCAATGTGTTGGTGGCGATGGCGGATAGTGGTAACGACTATGACAGCGACAACGGGTGGTAGCGGCGACGGCGCCAGGTGGTGGTAGGGGAGTTATTATTAATGTAAAAAACATAGATATAAAATAAATTGATGTAGTTATTGTCAGGGTTAAGGAAGGTAAGATGTGAATATTTTTATTGAACATATGAGAAAAATTACATTTTTGGTCTCTCGAGTTGGCAAGATTTGCAGTTATTGTCCTTAAGTGAATTAATTACAAGAAAATACCCTGAAGTTGGTTAATTTTTTCACTTTTTACTTCGTGACTAACAGCCGTTTATTAGGTCCGTTAAGTGAGAGGCAGATTCTTCATTTTACCGTGATCCTTTCTTATTCTTCTTCTTCCAAACTCAAACACAAACCTAGATTCGTCAGGCTTTGCATGTAAACGAAATGTCTCGTAAAATCACGGCACCCGGAAACTTGAAAATCACCCCGGAGAAATTAAAATCTAGATTTATCTTTTGTTTCTTCGAATCAGAACACGAAACATGTTACAGTTGACTCAGAAATCAATCGCACAAGAACCTTAGCCAAAATATATTCGATTTAGATTTCGCCAGAAAAAATTAACTCACCAGAAAAACTTGTGATTTATATTAAAATCTAAATTTTTCTTTTAGAAATCCATCCACCTGCAAGTCTGCAACACGCATTTTACATATGCGTTCTCGATTTTTATTCAAAATTTTCACTATCCTTTCCGTACAAAGTATCTACTACAATAGGCAACTTCTTCAGAACCTATCTCTCAAATCTCTGTCATCTTTTCATTTTTGGTTATTTGTGTTTGACTCGTGCTTTTGACTATGATTTACTTTTAGGTGTAGGATTTGGGAAGTGATATTAGTATCAAATTTTTAGATGTATTTACCATAAAATACAATAATTTATGCATACTGTACAACTGGTTAATGCACAGCAATGATAAATGTATCAAAAAACTTGGTACTAATATCATTACCCTGTCAGTTTCCATTTAGGCATTTTAAAAGTCTTTTTGATATGCACTTTGAACTGGCCTGTTTTCTCTAATTTGTTTAACAAAAGTGTTTAAGCTTCATTATAATTATAAAAAAAAAAAAAAACGATCATAATACCGTTACGTTGTTGTGGAATTTTATAACCACCTTTTTGGATGTCATTTTGTTTTAGTAGTGACAATTTGTTATTATGATAGATATGATATTTTAGTGTTGTACTGTATAAAGAGGCAATTTGAGGACTATAAATATGTTGAAAAAGACTTTTTGGGGAAAAAAATATGTTTAATTTCTTAATCCAATTTTAATTATAACGGGTTAAAAATAAAGATTATATTTTTTATTCTAAAAAGTTCAACCCTGAATTTTACTAACCAAAGTATTATAAAATTCTACAATTTGATGGGTGCGATTCTAACTTCTTAAAATAGGAAATTTGGAGATCACTTAATTTGGCAAACAATTTTGAGCGATTGATTTGATTTGTTATCTAACTACGATGAATATTGTGTAATTTCTTTATTGTAATCTTTGTTGAGAGTGGTGTGAGAATATACAAGAGTCAAGAGTTTCAATATATTTATGTTCTTATAGTTTATGAATACAATTCAAATAAAAAAATATATCAATAACTCATTTTTAAAGAAATGTGAGATGATTAATGTTATGTATTACTCCATCAGTTTTATTTTAACTGTCATGTTAACTAACTTTGACCGTTAATAACTTTGTTCGTACTATATACTAGTTGATGAAATTTATATAAACGAAAAGTACATTAAAAACCCAATACATTCATATATTTTATATCAAGTGGTACATGACACAAACAAAGTAATTTACGGTCAAAGTTAGTCAACATAACAACTAAAATGGGACGGAGGGAGTAATACTTTAAGAACTAATTTGTATGTTGAGGTTCCTACAACGATTAAAGATGGTGTCATATAATTTGTGAATGTGACTTCCCGTGTTGATGCTCAATACAAACTGATTGTGATAAGCTTCTAGCATTTCGCAGTACCTACGCATACACAAACATGATTATCAAATATATGCGATCAACTATATAACATTAACAATCATGAAGATCAAAGTAATGTGGTAACAAGTGTCTTAACCATGTATAATTGCGAATAATGCAACATACGTTACGTCTTGCGTTCAATGTTATTAAATGCTATTCGGAGAGCCAAGCTATATAATATGGGAGGTGATATATGTACCACAAGATTTGATATATCTACCACCAGTACTGATTTGTACACTCAGTTATAAAACTTGTATCATGTGGTAGATGAATAAAAAACAGTGATACGTTTATCATTTCTCATATGATATGTCTCAAAGACGTGAACATTGTTTAGGCTTTGAGAAAGAGGCGTTTTCCATGGAAATGAACTAGCTATTTAGAGAAAACGTATAATGGTATCACGGTTTTCCCAATATGAAATGGTTCGTGCTTACGACTGTCTTTCACGTATGGCACGTCCCAGCGTGTTTGGCTAAGTCAGATAGGAATGTGTCAATGGAGTTGGTGGCTCATTGTTAAGTTCTTTGACCTTTGGGGATTACACCGGGGTTTGAATCTCACTTCCTACATTTGTAGGGACTGATTAATATGGAGTTTTTCAATAGTCCCGGGTTCTGTCTTGGGTATTCCTATAATTTAAATTAGGAGTAGGATAGTTTTCCGTTCAAGAAAAAAAAATGTGGTACATACCATACACCAGGCTTAGGTTGAAATTCATAACCAACGAAACAATGAGAGTGCTCACTAGGAAAGCGCGGATGCGTCATGGATATTGTGTTGAGTTGACTATCGTTATCCCACCAATCCTCGTCCCTAATCATCAAAACGTTCAAAATCAAAACATAGTTTCATGAGGATGATGTATACAAACCACCCTAACTCACCTATAATCTTTGTAAGGAAGTTGGATATGTGTTGGGTAGTGCCATATAGACATCCATCTGGTTTGAATGTGTAACCAAGCGTCGCCACTTTGTAATCTCTTGGGTACTACTTTCCCTTTGACTTGTTTTGTAGCTTTTGATGCATAACTGAAATAGTATGTATCTGCGAATGTTGTCACTTGGCTATTGATTTGGGTTGATCCTTGGATTGTAACATCTGGGATCACCCAATCACTTGAAGCAAAAGGCCCTGCATTTCCGAGTAGGCAATCAACCAAGCCCCAAAAACCTATTTTCTTTCTAGACATATGAAAGTGATCAAATCCAAAGCTGTAGTATCGTTTGAGCCAAGGAATATCAAGCCAATCGTAGATTAGTACCACAAAGCTAAGCAATCCGAGTGGACTTATGGTTTTAGCATATAAGACGTACCAAAGACTGCTTTCAGCACGAGATACGGGCATTACGAGTTTTTGGTGATGCCGTTTGGTCTGACAAA
>JANDBE010000001.1:47911578-47923547 GCA_024320915.1 Erigeron philadelphicus
AGTAGTCGACTTTTTTTTGGTTTGGTTGTAGGTTTTTTTAGTGAGAATATGTAACGGTTTTTCCTGAGGTAGTATATACATATATATAGATAATAAAATAATAATAATTTTTGGGAGTTTTTTTTAATAACATAAAAATTGACCTTAATAAATATAAATATTAAATAAATATTGAAAAAATTAGAGGATTAGGCTCTAGGAGGGGGATTCCCCAATCTGCTCTTTTAATTATATTATTAAAAATTATCATTATTTTTATTATTATGATGATATTATAATTGGATCTATTCTTTTTTACACCGTGATGATGAATGATACTTGCTAATTAAGCCTAGTTAAGTTGTAAAAAAATTATTTTATAAAATTAAGCCCATAAATTTTATGAACTAAAATTTGTAGGATATAATAATAAATAAATATTAAAAGTTTAAAGGATTAATAAGATGGTGGGTTAGGATCTAGGAGGTGGATTAGGGGTGTCAAGTGTACCCCAACCCCTTTCTTTTAGTTATATTATAGATGTATCGATTTCATACTAATTTTTTTCTTTTTTCTTTTTAAAAATAAAAGTTTACATCAATGGATGTAATATATACTTGATTTATTCCATGAATATGAATGTGAATCTCATTTGTTGCATCCATGGGGAGTGACATATGTGCCCTTGTAGGCGTTAGACGTAGTTGACGTAGTGTTTAACGTTAAGCTTCATTGAACACCGTCATGCTGGATTGCTAGGTATTCCCACGATTAAATCCAGGCTTTGCCTTTAAGCACATCAGGGTAGATGTATCTTTGATGTTTTTGTTTCACTTAAAAAATAAATAATGTGATTATGAATTGTGATGAATTGAATACATTAATATTCATATTTGATATTGTCAATGTATATTCTTAGTAGTCTTTGGTTTGAGGAGTCCTCTTACCATTTTAGAGTTTTTAAAACATAGTTATATGGAAAAATATATCTTGATATCCTTCAAATGATATAAAACTCTTGAAAGTAAAGAAACGGGTCCCAAAGGACCATTTGAAAGTTTCAAATTCATATTACAAATTCCATTCCAAAATGGCCTCTTTTACAAAAATGGATCCCGCCTTGCGGCGTTAGCCGTCCCTTATTTTAGAACCGTCAGATCAAACCCCATCTTCAACTGCTAGAAACCCTAACCTAACCATGGTTAATAGTCCCCATCACTTCAGAATAAAGCTAACCACAACTATATATTTAAATAATATTATATAAAATAATATTAGACCTTAAAAGTTCCACTAAATTACATACCATGCCATTCCCATTCTATTCCTATAAATTAAGCCTCGGACCAGAGCTAGGTTTGCCCAACTGAAGAGCCAAGGGCCCTTCAGTAAAAACACCTTTCCAAATTCCCTGTTTTCCTTTCCTTTTTCCTGTTTCTCTCTCACATACAAAACAAACATTTGAAGAACTTTCTCTTACTAAAAAAAATGGCATCTTCTAGAAAATCAAGTTCATCGTTCACATCGGCGTTTCATCGATCAAGCTCACAGTCCGGCCGATTCGGAAACTACTCAAGTGCTTACGCCGCTGACGTGGCATCTTTGACATCGCCGTTATCATCACCATTCGCGTCGTCAACTAGCTCGAGTTTTTATTCATCTCCGTCATCAACACATGTATACAGCCGTGCGTCTTCACCGACGCGTGTCAACCTACATGGATTCGCACCGGTGACGTCATCGTCGGTGCGGTTTTCGTTATCAAGTAGATCTGGATCTCCAAGCCGGTCGGTTGCATCGATGACGTCACGTGATCAAGTTGTACGGAAACAGAATGCCGGAAATCCATTGGCGAATTTTCCGAAGAAGAAGACGTGTATGTGTTCGCCAACAACGCATCCAGGATCGTTTCGGTGTAGTCTACATAAGAATTATAATTCGAGCCATGGAGTGACGTATTCGCCTAACAGATTAAATGCTCGTAGATCTGCGATGACGAATTCTCTAGTTCGAATCGGAACCGTTGAAGGTGGAGATCTGGTGAAACGAGCTTTAGCGGCGTTGATCCGGCCGTCATCTCATCAACAACGGCGGAGATCGGCGTTTGAACCGAGACCTAGCCGGTTATCAGTCATGTCCAAGGCCGACGACTTATGATTTTATTTTATTCTATTTTATTTGAATAAAATAAAATAAAATAAAAGAAATCATGTAGTTGAGCGGTTACAGGTTTGGTGATACATTATTTCTCACCTTTTATATTGCAGATCTACAATTTGGCGACATGAACTGATATTATGATGGCGGTTTAATCAATTTGGCGACATGAAATGAAAAGAAATCTCCGTGAATCCTTGAGTTTTGGAATATAAGGATGAAAGCGTATTCGATTATCGAAACGGAAAACGAAACGGATCTACTACTTCATTTGTATATAGATGATAGTTTATGCTTTGCAGCCATTTGTGATTGCAAAATTTCAAAGGACTTTTCTCGGATTCTGACTCTGATTTTCCATTAGACATAGAACTTAAAAAACAAACCTTCTTAAACTAAATTTAAATAATTTAATTATAAAATTGAATCTCACTGAAAACATCAAATAATTTAAGTGTGTGTGTGTGTGTTTTGGTGATTTGTGTATCTGATTGATCCATCCGTTTTCGCAGCAATTGTTTCCGTTGTCCGTCCCGTGCAGTGCCTCAGATTCCGTGTTGTGTTCCGTTCCGTTAAGTTGATTGCCGTTCAGTTACGTTCCGTTAAGTTGGTAGCCGTTAAGTTACGTTCCGTTAACTTTCACCGTTTACCGTCATTATCGCCGTTGCTATTGAGGTATCATGGTTTATATGCTTTTCGTGGAAGGTAAACAATTTAATATTTTAGTATACAGTATATTTTCTTTCTTTATTTAAAATTTTAATTGAATTTTATATGTTTTTAATCCTAATTGATTTTAGTTTGTTTCACGCAACAGGAATGAGGGGAAGTATGGATGCGGTTTAAAGATTTTGACCTTGACTAAGGAAATGTTGAAAAAAAGGAAGGAAATGAAAAATGGATGTGTGTTTACTTTATTATTGGAGAAGTTAAAACAGTTGGGACTTTTTGGACCTTTAACACGTTAAAGACACCTAATACCTAACTGGAAAGATCGCGTGACATTTGTAGACCAGCCTGATAATGGTCCTTTTTATCTATCTATCCATAAATCCATAAAATGACAATTGGAATTTGTTAAAAAAAACTTTTGAAAATATGATATATTGACAGAAGATATACAGTAATGATTTAAATTATTGTTCATAGAAAGAAAATAAATTAAAGAAGGGAAACCAAATGTAAAGTAACTCCAAAAAGCAAAAGGGATCTAATCCAAATGGCAAGACGGACGGACCACAGCTAGTCGATAGAACCCTAGCCATGAAATGAAAGTGACATTCATGGTAAGAGGATGAAAAGACAAATCTCTACATCGGATAAGCTCATTCCTTTCTTGAATTGTATTTTTCTTTGGACAAAAATGCCAAATTATGATTATTGATATCATACTTATCCGTTGCTTCATCTTTAGTAGTATCCTTAGTCTTCCATCCAACCCTGGTTGTTTCGTGTCATACATTCCTAGTCATATCATTTAGTGATAATGTATATAGTACTCCGTATCTCTTTAATTGCATCAATATCTTTTTAATACCACGTAAATCATGATATTAGTTAATGGAGGTTAGTCCAACTGGTCAGACGCATTCGCGGTTTTATCCAAAGTCTTGAGTTTGATTTTTAGCGATGACAAAACCTTGAGAATTTTTCCCTCAGGCTTCACCATTATACGGTGACGTTTCCCCAATGTCATATACTGAATGTTAGAAAAAAAGAATGTCATTCATTAGAAAGCTTTAAAAAGAGAAAGGACTTGGCCGAGCTTAGTGTAACTTTAGTCTATTGTTGTTTATCTTCTGTTTTCCTTGGAAAAATTTTTATGTACTAGTTCTATCTAGCATTCTAGCACCTTGCTAATTCTATCAATAATATCAGTCTAAATGTTCAAAAAAAATCAAAGTTTTTGAATGAAATAAGTTATATCTTAACTCGCTTAGTTGTGCTATTCTCATTCCTCACATTAGTCATAGTCAACAATGTAAAAACTCATTATTAAATACTCACTACACATTCACTTGTTAATAATACAAACACTCATTCTTAGATTAGACGTCAAATGTTGAAGTCATTCATTAACAATGTGAATATATACACAGTGTGTGTATCTCAAAGGAAGTTTCCACTTTTTTTTCGGCTAAGGCTAACTAAGAGTAAAGTATGTTTGAGAATATGTAATATTATGTTTTTGGACGAACTGATTACCATAACTTTGAAAATTTGACCGCTATGTTGAGCATGGACCTAAGTAATAAAGAAATACAAAAGTACAAATTTCGCTACCACACTTTTAATTGTTTCATTCAACCTTGTTATATTATGAGTGTGACGGTGTGACCAATTGTGTATTTGTATTAGTGTATGAAAGACGAAGTTTAGCAGTCCTGGGCCAACGTAGTTGGTTTGATGTATATATTACTTGGGCTAATGGGGCCATCAAATGGTTGTTAACTGTTGTGAGGCTACTTGCATCCCACCCACTAAATAAGTTGTATCTATTCATCAAAGTTTACTCCTGCCAAATTAAAGTTATAAGCAAATATTTGATTGTTGAACAACGACAAAATGGATCAAAATACATTTCGACTAAACTAGTTGGGTATCCCGAATGCACGGTAGCCAAAACTAACGGTTCACAAGATTAACGGAGTTAACAATCTCTAATCTTCTTCTCTGCTATATATAAAAGAGAAACTCAAATCAACATTAAAGAAGTATTAATCTGTAGGTGAATTTTTTTTATAATAATTCTAGATTCATTGGATTAGTTTGATGATATCATAAACATACTTCATTTATTTAAATTCATGATTTGATATGATTATGGAATATTTTTATTTTATTAAAATTCATTATTTAATAATATAAATCTGGAATGGTTATGAATTGATTTGAATAATTATTACTATTATGATGTTTGAGTGTTTGACTATACTACTAATGACTAATGAGTATTAAAATTTGGTAACTATATATTGTAATTCGTCTAATTTAAATAAAAAGGAAAAATTTCAAAAGACAATTCATGTTAATCAACCAAACTCTAACCAACTAATCAAAACATTATATTGTTAGGCATTAACATTTTAGTAAATTTCTATGTTTTTCACGTGTATTTTTTTTTGAACAGATTTTCACGTGTATTATATGTGAAAATAATGTAGTAATATACGGAGTAATAAAGATGTAGTCATAAACGTAACGAGTTTATAGGAAATTAGTGGTATATGTAGAAAAACCATAGTATCTTTAAAAAAACTCACAACATGCTTTACTTTAACAAAGAAAAAATGTAAAAAACTAACATGTACCTCGTATGATACCAAAATTTTTATCCTCACACCTTTAAAAATACACAACTTGTTTATACTATTAGAAAGAAAAATCAAAAACAACATATTTTAAATTCAAATCTTCATAATTTATATCTTAATCACTTGTCATTTTAGTAGATCAATTTGCAATTATCTTTATGTGGGTCCTTTTAACAGCATTTTATCGCTGTCTTTGTCCACCATCAATGGTATACTTTCTGATTTAAAAATCTAAACCACCTAATTGTGTGCAATTGGTTACACACATTCATTCAATAATTTTCATATCATATCATATTATATAGACGCCATATGCATAAATACATTCACATAATTACTTCAAATACAATAAACAAAAATTCCCTGTTTCATTCATCCAAAAGCATTTTCTCACAATATCAATCCAGGTTTCACGTACTCATCATATTCAGGTCCATTATATCTATATATCATCTTGTAACTATTTTTTTTATTATAATTGTTGTTATTTCAATCTTATTTTTGTACCTTAGTTGAAATTCAGTTATTTATTATCTTTAAAGGATATAGACATATATGGGAAAACCAACTGGTAAAAAGAAGTTACAATCTAGTGATGAAAAAGTTATAAAACAGAACAAAACATCCTCAGACAGAACGTCGAAAAACGTTGATGAAGACACTGCTGTGTTTATTCAATTGTCCCAAGAAACAAAAGAAGAAGGAAACAAGTTGTTTCAAAAACATGATTATGAAGGTGCAATGTTGAAATATGAAAAGGCTTTAAAATTATTACCCAAGAGTCATATAGATGTTGCGTATTTACGTTCTAGAATGGCGAGTTGTTATATGCAGTTGGGACTTAAGGAGTATCCAAGAGCTATACAGGAATGTAATTTAGCTCTTGAGGTTGCTCCAAAATATAGTAAAGCGTTGTTAAATAGAGCGAAATGTTTTAGTGCTTTGAGTAAGTTTGATTGGGCTTTGAGAGATGTTAAAAATGTGTTGAGTATGGAACCGGGTAATGTGGCTGCATTGGAGATGGAAGAATCTTTGAGGAAAACGGTTGAAGGGAATGGTTTGAAAGTTGAAGATGTTGGTGTTTATGAAGACGTCGTCGAGCCTAATTTGGTGAAGAAAGTTAAAGCGTTGAAAGAGAAGGTTGATAAGAAGAAGAGGAAAAAGAAAGGTGATGCTAAGGTAGTTCTGGAGGATAAAGAGATTGTTAAAGAAGAAAAAGTTGTGATGAAAACTGTGAAGATGGTGCTTGATGATGATGATATAAGGTGGGCTGAGATACCGGTTAATTGTAGTATTGGGTTAGTGAGGGAGATAGTTAGGGATAGATTTCCGGGACTAGATGGTGTTCTTATTAAGTATAAAGATCAAGAAGGGGATTTAGTAACGATCGTGACTAATAATGAGCTTAGATTAGCTGAAAAGTTAAGTGATCCTCAAGGTTTTTTAAAGTTATACTTGGTAGAAGTTAGTCCTGATAAAGAACCATTATATGAGGGTCTGGAAAGAGGACAAGTTTTTAATACTGAAAGCGTAATATCTAGTGCTTCTGATGTCGGAAAGAACGGGGAAATGGAAAAGGGGACGACTTGTATAGAGGAATGGATTGTTGAATTTGCAAGACTGTTCAAGAACCATGTGGGATTTGATGCAAATCCGTATTTGGATCTTCATGAGCTTGGAATGGAATTGTATTCTGAAGCAATGGAAGATACCATCACACATGAAAGCTCTCAAAATCTTTTTGATATCGCGGGTGACAAGTTCCAAGAAATGTCTGCTTTAGCTATGTTTAATTGGGGGAATGTGCACATGAATAAAGCACGGAAATTGGTGGCCTTTGCAGAAGATGGAACCCAGGAATTGGTAGTAAAACAGGTGAAAGATGGATATGAATGGGCAAAAAAGGAATACATGAAAGCTGGCAAAAGATATGAAGAGTCACTAAAGGTTAAGCCCGATTTCTATGAAGGCCGCCTGGCACTTGGGCTGCAGCAGTTTGAACTGGCAAAGCTGATATGGCATTACACTATTGGGAGCAAAGCTGATCTTGAAGGACCATCTATACAAATTTTGGACTTATATAATAAGGCAGAGGATAACATGGAGAAGGGAATGCAAATTTGGGAAGAACTTGAAGAGCGGCGATTAAATGGATTGGGATTATATGATAAGTATAAAGATGAGTTGGCTAATGTGGGCTTGGAAAGTCTCCTTAAAGATGATGAAGCTGCAGAACAAGCTGTTAATATTAGATCTCAGATATATATTCTGTGGGGTACATTGCTTTATGAGCGGTCAGTTGTGGAATATAAGTTAAGTTTGCCGTCGTGGGAAGAATGTTTGGAAGTTTCAGTTGAAAAGTATGAACTCGCGGGTGCATCACATACAGACATAGCTGTGATCGTAAAGAACCATTGTTCCAATGGAACAGCTCTGGAAGGTAATGCAGACATACTCAAAAGTATATAAGCCATTATCTGTGACTTTAAGATTGATTTACTTTGTTTTTACATTGTATAATTGCAGGTCTTAGTTTCAAAATAGATGAAATAGTTCAGGCATGGAACGAGATGTTTGATACAAAACGGTGGCAGACTGGTGTTCCAACGTTTCGGCTAGAACCACTGTTTAGAAGACGGGTCCCAAAACTACATTCCCTGATGGAGCATTTCTGAAATTTCTTTGTGAGTTGCTTCTATATTTTTCTTCCTGACATTTATTAAGCAGCTTATGATACTGTGTATTTTCAAATTCTTAGGTGTATATTCATAACTAGTTTCTCATGCTTAGGAAACTATGGCTATTAACAGCTTGCTTTTGGTGTACCTATAGGGCTATAGGCATTTTTCCATATCAGTAATATGTACAAATTACAAGTTTCCTATCTAAGCTTACATAATTTGATTCAGCTACAGAATATATTTAGAACCTTTTACCTAGTGGTGACTTTGTTCCTTTGTATCAGTAGACCGGCAAGCTCCTATCTGTCACATACTCGGCAATACAACATTTATCCGGCCTGCTGATCATCTTCTGCAGACCAATTAAACGTTTATAATCTAAGGAATTTATTCATATCTACGCCATGTAGGGATCTATTTGTTTGATTTGAACTACGTACCACATCATACTTTTTACTGTCCAATTTCTGTACATGTATTAGTTAGTTTGAAAGTGAAAGCAATACATTGCCAAATGACTATGAGTGATTTTCAATAAGCTTAGGCATAACACCAGTTGTATAGATCTGAGTCATCTGACATGTCGTCGCTTACGTATGCTACTATCTTGTTCCGTATAGAGTATAATAATTATTCATCCTGAATTTTTTTGCTATGCTTTGGAGGTATCTTTTTTCAGGTTGTTGCAATTTAAATTGCTTCTTTGCTACTGGAAGCGAAAGAACTGGATGATTTTCGGGCTTTTGTTATTTTTAGTGGGCTTCTATTGGCCAAAAAGGTCACCCAAGCTCAAGTTTCTGTATGTGTTTCCTGTAAATGACATATTTGTCAAAGGAGTTGGCAACATTTTTATATGCCAAGTTGCTTAATGATAGATCATGATGGGTATACATGATCTTGTGTTATTTTTTTGAAATAGAGTTGTAGCTGCAAGATACATTGTTAATAGTTTGTCTTGTACTTTTCCTTATGGTTGTTAGTGGGACATGTGTGATTTTTCGAACCCAATTCTTCAAAAAGTTTGTGATTTTTAGTAGGTTGCATTGGTGTTTTGGTTAACTGATGAAATAGCATGCTTAAATTGTGGTATCGGGGCCAGGTTTCCTTTATTTGTTTCTTATTTAGATAGTACATGACTAAATGATATATCGTACATGATTTTGGTCCAAAAACAGAAGGCATTAATGGGCCGGAAAATCTTGTATCTAACCTGGGCTTTACTAGTGGGCCAAATGTGCAATGTATTTTGTATCATTCATAATTGTATGGGTTTGTAATAAATTCAGTAGGTACTAGTTACTAGTTTCTCTGTTCAAGGTTATCAACATCGAATTGTATTATTTGGCTGTTGAAAAAAAAGAAAAAAAATTAAACATCGGATTGTTAGGTCTTTGCAAGATCGGCACGACCAGATAGAGATTGAAGGATTTTACTAACATGTCTTTGAATCCTTGGCATGAAAAAAGGTGAGAATCTCACCATTTTTTCACCGTGAGATGAAGGAATATTTTTTTTTTCTTTTATTGTAGTTGTAATAAGATATATGTACAGTATATACACACATATGTAAAATTGACTAGCTATACAATTTAATCTCATAATCTTAGAGCACGTTTGGTTCACAGAATATTTTTGTAATGAATGAAATCTGTCAAAAAAATTAGATTTCGAATGAATGAAATTTGATGAAATGTTTTTTGTTTTCTTAAAATTAAAGAGAAGGAAGTTCCATCCAATAACTCCAAGGAATAGAGATTCCATCAAATGATGGAATGTTGACATTCCAATGGAATGAAATTTCATCATTTTTGACAACCAAACGTACGACGGAATGAAATTTGATTCCAATTCCATCAGGTTCCATCATAATTCGTGAACCAAACGCGCCATTACATTCTTAAACCCCATATAAATACATATAAATCGTAAGATCTTACTATGAGGTTATAGTCTTAACAGGTGGGAGCCATTCTACATAAGTCACTAGTGGGTGTTTAATTTCAAGTGGCATACGAAGTTTGGAAGATATTATTTGCAATTGGTGGGCAACTGGAAATGTCAACTTCAACAATCCACTCGACTTGTTACTTGTTACTAGCTTGTTTGGACTATATGGCTCTCTACCGAAAGAATATACCTTCGATATTTGACGTTGTGGTCCAAACCAAACCCGACCAATCACGGTTCCATTCAATTAATGTAACCCTTTTACCATGTTAATTAGTCTTGCTAGTAATTCTATAGTACCAAAACTCTTCTAAAAAATACTTATATAAATATGATGCAATTTGATAATTTTCTAATTGGAAACCCATCAACGCATTTTTCGAAATTGTTTATAACTGGAAGATGCTTGTAGTGTTGCTTCACGTTTAGGCAACATGGAATTATCTAATAACATAAATAACTGTTCGCTATCCTAAAATGGTTGATATATTCATTGAGACAAGTTCAAAGAACATTGTTTCAGTTCAAAAAGTTCAAATTCACCAGTTATATTTAATTATAATACTAAATTAAGTGTTAGGATAATAAATTTTTAATTAACATTAAAATTAAAAAGGAGCACGCAAGTTGTCGTGCCACAATGTTGTTGACATTAAATCGTCCGTCGCGCTATTGACTTGAGAGATATTTGGATGAGTTAATTAAATTTCCTGGAAGTAGCATTGAAGCTTCTGCCTAAGATGTACTCGTATCAAATATAAGTAATCAACCAACACTTAAATAATTTTATTGCTACAAAATTTGATAATTGAACTCACGAATGATGGATATAATAATAAATAAATATATTGTGCGAGTTACTCGGTTAAGTTTTATGCTTATTGAGATTTAATATATCACAAATAATTAATATAAGTTTGAAATCTGCTTTTGTATGGATTTTATAATTTCCACCACCCGTAATCTAGACCCGGCTACCCTTTGAAAATGCAAATTGTTACGACTTACGAACTTTCCATATATTGAATTAAATCCGATTTTGTGAAAGAATTTTTTTTTTTATAAAGTTAGTATTTGAAAAAGATATTTATTTTAAAATAGATTAAAGTAAAAATATTGATACTAATTTGAGAAAAGGCATTTACTCATATTTGATATATTTGTAAAAAAAAAAAAAAAAAGTAAATATGAGGTTGTGCCCATTTAAACTTGATGAAAAACCTTCACAAATTATTATTAACATTTGCCCAAATGATTGATTTTTAAAAAAATTATACAAATGAAGTTCATTTTTAAAGATAACCTTCTCCTCTGTTTATATGTATTTAAACTGACTTGATTAACGATAAAGAAATATGCATAAAAATTCCTCGTGGAAAAAGGATACAGATGACAGCCACTAAAGCCTTGTTATCCCACTAAGCCTTTTCATATAATCATCACACCCTTCAAAGGAATTTGTAGAATTTAGTAAACCCCAACTTTTTTGGTTTGCTTTAATATGTGACATTCTAATCATACAATTACTTCACAAGTTGTATCCGGAGTCCGGACACATAACTGAATTGGTTAAAGGATGAAACAATTTTGCCCTTTTCAAAAATTAATATTTATGGTCTTTTATAGATTCAAAGTTGCTCATAAATTGGTTAAAGGGTTTGTCCGGGTCGGTCCTGATACTTTTAATGGGTTAGAATTTCAACTCACCAACCCACGAACTCAACTTGCCAACGTGAACAGAATCAACAGATTGTTTTAATGAAACGAGTATGGTATCCATACAATGCGGCAGTGGTGATGGAGAAAGCGGTATAATGGTGTTAATGATAGTACTATTGGTAGTGGTGACGGTGTAAATTGATATAAATAATTATTAAAATAAATATTTAGA
>JANDBE010000001.1:47958226-47969476 GCA_024320915.1 Erigeron philadelphicus
CGATAAAGAACTTTGAACAAAATGTACGAAAAGGGGATAAGTGAACTCACAGTGATCTGGTACAGTACAGTTATCGAACAGAAAGGATGAGCACAGAAATAGATATAATATATCTACCGAAGTCCAAGCACGTCTTGTCCGGAGCCTAGATACGCGTAATTGAGCACACAATACGTATACATATTAGACTTAGTGATTTATTAATCACATAAAATGTTCTTGATGATCCGATGATTTGGTCCTTAATGTACTTAGAGTATTTTGACTCAAATGAACTTTAGGTACCGAACTGGACTTGTTTTGTACATTTCTGAACACCCAATTCAACTTTGTAAGTTGTCGTTGAACTCTTGATTTTAAGAACTTAATTTGTTTAATCACCAAAATTGCATATTACAATTTGATTGAAATAGGTCATGGCACACTTTAGGTCGTTTTGAGCTCTTTCACTAATTTAGGTCGCGACGAGTCTTTAGCTCACATTTAGATCGTTTTGGCACTAATTCACCCTTAAATTAATTTAGAATTCATTTGAACAGATCGTTCCAAGGGTACAGTGATGGTGGATCATCCCTATGTTCAAGCACAATAGGTTGTCGACTTAATTGCTAATTAAGTTGTTTCTTTAAGCTAGCTTTTAGATCGCTCAAAGAGGATACCTGCATTTAGGTCGTTTCAGAACATATACCAACAAAAAGATCGTTTTATTGTTCCTACCTTTAGGTCGTTTTACTTTCATGAACTCCATCTGATTGCTATGTAATTATGTCATACATATATATATATTCCACCATCGCCCTACGATTTCAATGAAACATAGTCTTGTGTTCAACAGATATGGTTTGGCAAGGAGTTTCAATATCGATATTCAAGTTTATGATCCAAGTCGTTTCAAGAATGTGGGAGCCATAACGATCTATTTTAGATCGTTTTGCTCCCAGCTACAATTGAAGTCGTTTATTGCCCAAATTTAAGTTTAGTTTCATAAGCTAGGCTGATAATAGTTTTCGAACTTGATGTATATATACTTATATATCCGTGTATATATACATATATACATAATTACAAGCAACCAGCGTCTAGGAAAAGATTATAGTTTTGCCCGAGAATAAGGTCGTTTAAGGAAGAGATCGTTTTACCATTGAAGGGTGAAATGATCTAAATAAGATCGTTTTACCTTCAAAGGTGAAACAATCTAAACAGGATCGTTTCAACCTTGCCAGAATATTGGGTTATCATGAACCATTTAGTAGTCTGGATTAACATGATTTCGAAACAAGGTTGTATCTCAATCGACTTGATCAATGCTTGCCAACTAAGATCGTCTTAAGTCCCTGATTGAATTGTTTTGGTTTTACAAGAGTGAGGACCGAAACGATCTTAAATAGATCGTTTCTTGGCAAAGCTAAAACGATGCCTTTTTAATCGTTTTAGTTTTGGCATAAGGATCGCACATAGCTCGTCTAAATTCCATACTTGTTTTAGTATTGATTCAATCATTGAGCTAAACCGATTCACCGATCAGTTACCCATGAATCAATACGTCCACAATCCGGAAATAACATGAACTATCTCGGAACAGGATCTAGGTACAGTCTTGCCTTGCCGAGCAAATTTACCAAGAAATCATGGGCATAACTTTGATCGAACAGTATATTCAAATAATTAAGCCAACCAGTATCTCATTCTTATTACAAAATTTAGATGGGTCTTTGAGTAAATTAGCAAGCATTGAAAGCTGTCTAAGTGTTATAACACCATTCCTAAACCCCAAAACAGTTTTCCAAGATCAAAACACCATAAAACCAATAATACTTCAATAACATGAACCTGTTCTTATTTGGAAATCGGGTTTTAGAATTTAAATGATGTTACGACTCAATTTTGTTCACCAAAATGATGTTAAATACATCAAGACATAAACCCATTGATTATTAACACCATATCTTAACATATTATGGACCAAATCATCAAGAACATGAACATGAAAGTACAAAAACTTAAAATGCTCGATTTCTCAAGATTCGTTGTTATTACCTGAAAATCGTTTGTAGAAACGTGTTTGGATCGTCGTTAGGAATCCAAAAGTACAATCGTTTTATCAAAATCACACCAAAATAAAAAGGGTTTATTTTGTGTGTGAAAATGGAGGTGGAGGTGGTGATATGTGTGTGTTTCTAGTGAGAGAGAGGAGAAATGAGGAAGATGGAGTTGTGAGGGTTTCTCTCACTAGGTTTCATATTTATACATTTCCATAATTAATGCACAAGGCATTTTCCAAGGACCATTGGTGAACATTTTGCACTAGCACATTCTTGGACATGAACCTTTATGAACCGAACTTTCGTATTTTATCGAATTATTAACTAATCCGTCATATAATTCATGATTTAAGATCAATTTGACCTTCAAATAAGCACATAATTCATTTTTAAAGTACGTCATGAATTATAATAAATCGAACTGTCTGGCCATTCGGGTGGCGAAAGTACGAACTAATGAACTTAATTAGCACATTTATATGACGGTTGTTACACTATCAATTACTCAGTGACGAATCCAACATTTCAAATTAGGTAGGTCCTCGTTTTTGGCTTATTAATCGAAAAAATGAGTTTGTTAATTGGTTAGTTCTAGTCGACATTAACACCATCTACAATATAAATTTTGTTTGTCACAAAAAATAAAACACTAACACCATTTAAAGCATGAACTTTTTAAATCTCTAATTTACAAAAACTTTGATACAATAATATAGTTACTAGTTATAAATAACAAACTTGTAAATTTGTTATTACAATTTTAGTTGCTTTTATTTTTTGTGTTAAAAACATTGCCTATTCGAAAATTTATATCATGTACATTACTTATTTCTAAAAGTGTGGGCTATATAACATTTTATCAATCATTTATGTTAGTTAATTAAAGATATATATATTAGGAGATGAATTTCATTGGAATTATTATAAAGCCAAAAAAATCAAGGACTTCACATGAACATTATATTAAAGTTAAGGGGCTATAAAGAAAAATATGACAAATGAAAAGTCAGACTTTTGTCTTTTTCCTCCGGATCATCTTAATGCATCTTAAAACCTCCATAAAAACATGAAATCTTCTTTTTAGCTTCAACAATTAGATCCATAAGTAAACAAAAAACTACTTGTTCATCACATAGGTTGTCAATATTCATTTCATGTATAAGGTAGGTCCTCACAATAAAATTACCTATGTCCTAAGAATACTTATCATTTATACTCTAAACATTTTCTAAAACTTAGGTAGGTCCTAGGACCTACCTAGCAGTAAACTGGATCCGCCCTTGCAATTACTTATATTTTACTTAATGTCATTAGTTATGCATTTAATCACTTAATACACTCAACACTTAATGCATAAAAAAACTTAAACTCTAGATTTTTTTTTAACCACCTCGGTTGGATCAAGTTGTTGGAACAATTACCTATGGAGATATAGGTTAAGAGTTCGATGATCGTATGTTAGTAAGACTGAAGATGTTTTTCTACATATGAGAAGCAATCTATATTTTTAATAAGGTAACTGTCTATATATCTCAATATCCGTAAAAGACGGCATGAAGGTTACTTACTTATTTTTTAAATTGTTTTTTTTTTAATTTCAAGAAATTAATTTACACCTTCAACCCAACGTTATGAATATTTGGCAAGGTCAATATTTTAATACTAACTTCTTAGGGGGTAAATTGATGAATAGAAATGGAATATTTGAAATGGAAAGATGGACAAAAGAAATTTGTAGGTTTAGATGGGTGGATCGATCACCTCCAGTAATGGCGGGTTTTCCGTACACCTAAGGAAACCGAGTCTCACATCCCCCCGAATAATACGCTAAACCATTTCCTGTTTTCACTTCCTACCATCATCATGCACTTCAATTCTCATTTTCACTCCCAAAATAATTACTCCATTAATTAATTAATTCCTTATCAAACAAACAAATATAACTAAATTCGTTTTATTTTCCTTTCGAAAAAAATCAACCATTTATATATCGATCGATCCATCGATCACATTGTATTTTATTCATTTACGTAAAAATCATCAGGTAACGGAAAAAAATTGAAAAAAAAAAAGAAATCGAAAATTAAGAAAATCGAAAAAGAAAATGGCAGGGAACGATTGGATAAACAGTTACTTGGAAGCAATATTGGACGTAGGACCGGGACTGGATCAAGACAAGAAGAATTCGTCGTTGATGTTACGAGAAAGAGGCAAATTTAGTCCCACCAGATACTTTGTTGAAGAAGTTATTACTAAATTCGACGAAACCGATCTTCGTCGTTCTTGGGCTATGGTATGCACGTCTGTCTATCGCGTTACATGTTACATATAAAGAGGTCAAATACATCAAACTGTAAATTGAAATTCAAAATTTGATCAAATTCCTATGTTATGAAATTTCACGTAATTTCACGTCCATACCTCGCTCTGGCAGGGATTGGGTACTGTTGTTGTTGTTGCTTTTGAACGTCTAATTTAATATAGAATAGTAATTACATAGCGGGTTGTAATTAGTGATCGAAATGTAATGCAAATAACGAGTGGTGTTAGAATGTGTTACTTGAATAGTTGATGAAGTAAATAGGGATTTTTGTTCAAAGCTTTGTTAGAAAGAAGCTTCAAAGTAGTAAGGTTTAATTTGTGTGATGCATAGATAATTGATGTCGATTTTGGTTTTGTTTAATAATCTCTTTAAAATAGATCAGTAATTAAGTTGGGGAATGACAAATTTTTTTGTATTTTTCCAAAGTGATCAGCAGGGTATATAGTTCATGAATTTGGCATTTGATGACTAGTTCATATGCAGGCCTCGTCTATCAGGGATTCGCAAGAAAGAAACACGAGATTAGAGAATATGTCTTGGAGAATTTGGAACTTGGCACGCAGAAAGAAGAAGGTTTATTTTTTCTCCTATCAACTATCATTGTTAGCTATATAGATAGATTTAAGAGATACTGCTTTTTTACAAGACAAACAAGTTAATAATATTACTTTTAGTTGTGTTTTTGGTGATAGGTTTGTGCAGTTTATAGTTTGTTCAGGTTGGACTTTGATGCATAGAGTCTTTGTCCTACAGTTTATAAAAAACAAAAGAAGCTCTCTGAGTCACTCTCGAGCCCAAAGTAACCAGTAAAAACACGAACAGTCAACGAGATTTGTGTTATACTTGTCTTTAAAACGGCCTATATGTACCCATCCAGTTATATTTCCGTGCCAAATGTATTTTTAAGGGAATATTCAATGACAAATATAAAAAATTTAAGCAAAACATCTCCTTGAGATCCACATGTAATCATAGAAAGCATAACTCTAGTAGCTCTTTTTGTTTTGAGAACTTTGTTATACTATCTGTGTGTAGCTAGGCGAAGAATCTCAACAAAGAAAAAAACAAAAAAGCGGATTAGCGAGGGTTCCTAAACCTTTGATTGCAGACATTCCAGAAGAGTCATCCGAAGGAGAGAGATTGGATACAATAAGCGAGATGTCACCAAAAGGTGTTAGCAATAAAGGCGGAATGAAAAGAATTAATTCAATGGATGTGTTGAAAAATTTTGCTACTCAACAGAAGGAGAAGAAACTCTACATTGTATTAATCAGGTATGTGTTTTGTTATCTATATATGATTTCTGTATAGTTTTGTTGTATGTATTTCTTAACAACAAAATGTGTTCAGTCTTCACGGTCTGATTCGTGGTGAAAATATGGAGCTTGGTCGTGACTCGGATACTGGTGGACAGGTAGTCTCTCCATAACTTTTCAGTTGTGACGATACAAATGGTCATTAGCTTTTATACACTGACGGCTTATTTGTTAAAGGGATCGTTTGGAATTGTGTTGTGTTTTCAAGTTTTATATAAATTAGTTTCTAGTGTGTGTGGATAAGAAAACTAATTAGTTTTGGACACCAAACTTCTTGTGGTTTGAGATTTGGTGTGGTTATTAAACAGAACAAAATATAGAAGAGCTGCAACAAAACTAAGTTGGATTTTCCTAATTTTTTAGGATCATTTACATTTTATTGTGAAAGAGTCGGAGTTTTTTAAACCGTCAACCAGCTGTTTATCAAACTTGAAACAGTAAAAGCACGTCCAAAGACTATCTTCTTGCAGCCTATTATGTTACAGCTGCTTAGTTGATTATAATTAGTCCTAGTCGTTTATAACTTTCACAATGCAATGGCACATGTCCCGAGAATGTCTTTATGTTAAATTAACACCTCTGGTATCTCAGGTTAAGTATGTAGTAGAACTGGCGCGGGCTTTAGGTGCAATGCCTGGTGTTTATCGAGTTGATTTGCTCACTAGACAAGTGTCAGCACCCGGTGTTGATTGGTCCTATGGTGAACCAACAGAGATGTTAAATCCTCTTAATGGCGATGACTGTGTAAGTGGTGAAAGCAGTGGTGCCTACATAATCCGTATACCCTTTGGCCCAAAAGATAAATATATTCCAAAAGAACTCCTTTGGCCCCACATTCCCGAGTTTGTTGATGGTGCATTAAGCTACATTTTACAAATGTCAAAAGTTTTAAGTGAGCAAATTGGTGATGGGAAACCCGTGTGGCCCGCTTCAATTCATGGACATTATGCAGATGCAGGAAATGCTGCTGCTCTTTTATCTGGTGCTTTGAATGTTCCGATGTTGTTTACGGGTCATTCACTTGGGCGTGACAAACTTGAACAGATATTGAAACAAGGACGACAATCGGAGGATGATATTAATACCACATATAGAATAATGAGACGTATAGAAGCAGAGGAGATAGCAGTTGATGCATCAGAAGTGATTATTACTAGCACTAAGCAAGAAATAGATGAACAATGGGGTTTATATGATGGGTTTGATCCTGGGTTAGAGAGAAAATTAAGAGCTAGGAATAGACGGAATGTGAACTGTTTTGGCAGGTTCATGCCCCGTCCAATCGTAAGTACTCCTTGCTGGTATTTCAATGTGGCAAAATGGGTGGGTTGGGTAACAGGTTAAAGCGAGTTGAGGTTTGAAACAAATGAGGTTCTAGTATGGGTAAAACGTGTCAGGTGGATTTAACCTACAATGAGCTTTCGTATGGTTGCCAAAAACATATAAGACCTTGTGTGCATAACTCCTTAAGTAATTTTGATCTCTACTGTGTTTATTTGATCCGTTTGAATAAAAACGTAACTTAAATCAACCCATTACTAAGTAACTTATAACTGCCTTGAAGAATTTGGGTTCTGCATATGAATATGCTCATTTCGTTTCAGGTAATACCTCCAGGCATGGAGTTTAAGCATATTGTTCCACACAGTGGTGGTGTAGAAGACGATACCGGACATCAAGATGGTTCAAAAACTCCAAACCCACCTGTCTGGTCTGAGGTTTGTTGATAGCTTGAATGCATTAAGATTTCACTACAGAAGTTATATGATCTTCACACTTGTTTCTACATAGGTCAAGGAAATTGTGTACATCTTTGTCAAGTTTTTAACAACTTTAATCGTCCAAAAGATGTGTTATATTTTTGTCAAATAATTTTTTGTAGTTATTATGGTAGCAAAATAATCGCATTTATAAGGCAGCATAAAAATAATATTGACTACACCTTGTTGCTATGTCTAATCACCAAGTCGCGAGGAAATTGGGTATAATAAATGGAAAACTAGACAAACTTAATGTTTTAGCACTTGTAGAAGTACTAATATTTGGTTTTACTATTATCATTTTGAATAATTGATATAAAAAAAAATTATTAAACCTCTGAAGATGAAAAGTGTCTGAAATCACATATTTGTTCTAATGTCTTCTTGATATGTTCCATAGTTTCAAAGAAGACAACAACTCTTTCTTTTCATTTGCAGATTATGCGATTCTTTACGAACCCACACAAGCCTATCATACTGGCTCTTGCACGACCCGACCCTAAAAAGAATTTGACCACATTGGTGAAAGCTTTTGGAGAGTGTCGTCCACTGAGGGAGCTTGCTAACCTAGTATGTTTTTTTTGTTTATTTTTGTGTTATGTTTCCTCGTTGTTTTTATGCTGTTAATTAACTTACCTTCTTGTACTTTGCAGACATTGATAATGGGAAATCGTGATAATATCGAAGAAATGTCTGCCACAAATTCATCAGTTCTACTTTCGATTTTAAAGTTGATTGACAAATACGATATGTATGGTCAAGTTTCCTATCCAAAGCACCATAAGCAATCTGAAGTTCCTGATATATATCGCCTAGCAGCTAGGACAAAGGTACTGAATAGTTGTTTGGTATTAATTCTGACACTTGAAATATTTTGATCTTCAAAGTGTTCTTTTGTAGGGCGTGTTCATCAATCCAGCATTCATCGAGCCATTTGGTCTCACTCTGATAGAGGTTCTTTTCTTACCTTACAGTAAATTGCTTATGTGATTACAGATTTGAACATTTCAAAATATCCAGATACTTAATTCTACAGCTAATTTTGGTACAATTGATTGTCAGATTCTGATTTTTCAATATCACATACGGAGTAATAACTTTCAAAATGCACATTCAAATATCCTTTAACTTTACAACCTGATCTTAAATAAACTGTTATTCTGGATAGGCAGCAGCATATGGATTACCAATGGTAGCAACTAAAAATGGCGGTCCAGTTGATATTAAAAAGGTGTTTTTTCTTGATTCCTAAGAGGGTTTGTTTATGTATACTATGAAACATTAGTATAAGATGCCTTGTAGTCTCTAATACTGAGAATGAATCCACAACAGGCTCTAGATAATGGGTTACTAATCGATCCACATGACCAGCAGTCCATAGCAGACGCACTTTTGAAGCTTGTAGCAGATAAGCAACTATGGTCAAAATGTAAACAAAACGGTTTAAAAAATATTCATCTTTTCTCATGGCCAGAGCATTGCAAAACATATCTAGCTCGAATAGCTTGTTGCAGACCAAGACATCCACAATGGGAAAGTTGTGCAGTTGGATACGAGTATTCAGAATCACAATCACCTGAAGATTCACTAAGAGATATAAACGATTTAAAGATCTCACTAGACGGGGTGATAAATGATCAAGGGAGTAGTGACAACTCTCAAAAGCCTGACACAAGTTCCATGTCATTAAAGAACAAATCTAGTGTCGGGAAGAAGCTAGAAAATTTGGTCAATATGCCATCCAAGGAGAAATCCGGAGGAAACAAGGAAGAATCTTTAGCAAGAATTGGATCTCAGAAGAAAATTGAGTTCCCAGGTCTGAGGGGGAAGATATCGATCTTTGTTATTGCTGTAGATTGTGGCATGGACAATGATTTTGTTGAAATCATGAAAATGATCATTGAAATTGTGAGAGTGGATAAACAAGGGGAAAATATAGGATTAGTATTATCAACAGCTGCGTCAATATCTGAAATACATTCTCTTATGAAGTCTAGTAAGATTGGGTTTTCAGAATTTGATGTTTTGATTTGTAATAGTGGTAGCACGATCTACTATCCATCTTCAGATTGTGAAGGAGATCTTCCATTTGTTGCGGATACTGATTATACTTCACATGTAGATTATCGTTGGGGAGGAGATCATTTAAAAAACACTTTAGTTCATTGGGCTTCTTCAGTAAGAGGAAGAAAGAAAGATAAAGAACTCGTTCTCGCTAGCGATTCAGGATCTGAACATTGTTTTACATTCAAGATAAAGGACCCAGAATCGGTAAGTTATCTGTATATTGTTAACTTTTTTCAAGTTTGTCAAGACTTAAAGTCATAAAAACAGTCATCTTAAATGATGCAACTCTATTTGAGAAGCAAGTATTTTTGACAGATACCACCAGTGAAGGATCTTCGTGAGTTTTTGAGAAAGCAGTCTCTTCGATGCCAAGCTATATATTGCCAAAACGGCACTATGTTAAATGTGATACCTATGGTTTCTTCTCGAGCCCAGGCTCTCAGGTATACTTTGGTTAAACCCTGATATAATACTACTATATATCGTTATGATCACATGATGAATGTCAATATAGAATAAAGATGTATTCACATACACTACTATGGTTATTGCACAAACACATAGCAAACTTTGATTTAATTTCTGTTTCTTTTGGAAAGCATCTTTGTTAATGTCTGCAGCTAATTGTTTGCAGGGTTCGCATAATCAAACGTATCGAAATGTCATCTAATTTATGGTTAAAATAGAAAATGGTTATCCCAATTAGAAATCTAAATACTACTCATGTTATCCATTAGGTCGATTGTCTAAGCTGGTGTTCTGTTATCATATATTTATTGTACCAAATGTATTATAGATTCTTGTCTTCAGTATGCATTCTAGATGTTATACTAGGATCTGTTATTATTCCTGAAAGTTCCAGTAGTCAACTATTACTAAATCCTTATACATTTTATCTTTAGGTACTTGTACGTAAGATGGGGTATGAGCCTGCCAAATACTGTAGTCATTGTGGGAGAATACGGGGACACAGATTATGAATGTTTGCGAGGCGGAATGCATAAAACATTGGTAATAAAAGGAGTTTGCGATGCAGCTCGAAAGCTCCATAGCAATAGAAGCTATCCTCTTGAACATGTAATTACATCAGATAGTCCTACAGTGGTTCAAGTTGAAGAATGCACCAAGAATCAGCTAAGTGAAGCAATGACCAAACTAGAAGTTATAAAGGTTTAGATTTTTGCACAATGGATTCCAAAATCATAGTTTTGTTGCTTTTTTTATAGCTCAATTACTATATTTTTGTAGCTTCTTGTTTTACATTGTCGATTTTATTTTTAATTAGCTAGAACATGTAGATTGACTGTTTATAAAAAAATCAATACATCAAATTTTCCAAAAGTAATGCTCCTTGAAATCTAATATCTATGCATTAATTTTTTTTCCAGATTACATAATTTAGTTTTTAGGTCTTCGGTTCAAAAAAATAAAAACCGAAACATTGGATTTAGATTTCGATTTTGAACACATTTCACCCTACGGGATACGTGCATAAACAAGACGTTACTAATTGCATACCAATTCTACTTAAAAACTACCTCATCCTTGCCATTAAATTAAAATGTCATGTTTTATATTTTTAAAATCTAATTTTTTCAACTTTGATCTTTAATAATAACTTTAGTTAGTATTTGATAAAAATTAAATAAATTGATTGTATTTTAAAAGTGTTTTCATTGGTATAATTTTCAACGAGTGTTATATAAAAAATAAATATTTAACTTAAAAGTTTAGAAATAATA
>JANDBE010000001.1:47998477-48008856 GCA_024320915.1 Erigeron philadelphicus
TTTGGTACAATGATCATAGTATGCATATTTAACTTATACACAACAAAATTTATCCATACACAACATGGCGAACTGAAACATCTTAGTAGCCTGAGGAAAAGATAGCAAAAGCCTTGGTGGTGAAATGGTTGACATGCCAGACTCGAAATCTTGTGCTAAAGAGTGTGGAGGTTCGAGTCTACTAGTAGTATTCTGCACAGTGTGCAACCATGAAAAGCTTGATATCTTTGTGTACACTGTACAGCTAGCTTGTATTGTGAACGTATTACCTTCTATAATCTAGAGGCATACATAACTCCACAGAATAAAATTTTAAGGTCAGATTTCAACAATTAAAACACAGGGAAAATAAATTGAATTTGATCGACAATAATGAGTCGAGATCTTTATGCATGATTTCCACATTTTAATGGTTAATTGGGTTAAACAATTCGATTTTAAATGGACTTTATGAAGGCAGGTTTTTGTGATTGACCTGGACTTGTTAATCATTAGTTGGAGGTACAAGTGGTTCAACCAAATGGTCAGATCCTCTACTCTTATTTGAAATGACATGATTTGAACCACTGTCTGTGTCTTTGTAAAACAAGCACTTGAGATTCACGACCTGGATGTAGCGACAAGTTATGTTAAGAATATTGTTTAACGTGTGTTCCTTTACGGATTTGTTGCCTGGTCTAGTGATTTCCTTTTCATATTAGTAAGTCATCGTGCATATAAGGCTCAGAAAGTTACGATTATGCAGCGCCGACGTTCTTTGGAGGACTGGATGACAAGTTTGCTATATGATATTGATAAATCAAGAAGTATGGCAGTGGCGTCATTTTTTGAGTTAGAAACTGCTGCTAGATTTTGTATGTGATTCCTGTTTTTTCTCAATTCAATCAAACATTTTGTGAAATTCATATATGTTTCATCCCACAAATTTCTGACTTCAGATGTCATTTCTTTGCTGTAATCCTTTTGCAGCATTCCAAGATGAAAATCCGCAAACTGTAGAAGAACATATATCTCAAACCGGCTCAGAATATCTGTCACTGGACAAAGATTTGGCCAATTCTTTACAAAAACTTCCTAAATACGGTGTGTCAAATAGTGGTAAGGGGTTATATACGGGACCCACTAAGTTAAAGCAGGTGGTTGAATATTCTGGGGATACAAGTCATGCTCAGGAAATTTACAAAGCTACAAGGGTCAATGTGCAAAGTGGTAAATCAATTGTAAATTCCGAGAAGCAATTGAATGGGAGTTTTAGGAAGCTGTCTTCGGATGATGGCCTAATTTTACAAGGTGAAGAGGCTTCAAGTGATAAGAGGTTAGGTCTACCGTTGGATGAGCAGCAAAAGGTGAACAAGGTTTTTATGAGTATGCAGAGGAATTTGATAACCGCAAAATGGGATATGGAGGATCTTATATTCAGATTTAACCAAGAAGTTGCTGAGAAAAATTATCTTACAACTAAGGTATGTGTAATTTTCTTTTTGTGGCTATTATATAATTTAAGATTCATTCATGCATACATATTCTTTCATTTACCATTAACAATTTTAGGGGTTCAGTTGTCCATATATTAAGTAAATGGTAGTCACCACATTTCTTTTGACAGCATATAGATGTACATTGCAAAATAAGTAACGATATGGGCTATGCGCACGTGTATATATATAGTGATCTATGAGCATGGCCTTCATCTTTATTGCAGGCACACTTTCTCCTTAATTTTTCTTCCGATGGGTCAGATGAAAAAGATTGGATAAAAAAAAGGGGTGAAATGGGTCAAACTTGTTGAAAGTTGTATAAAGTACGTTCTTAATGCATACAACAGGTCTAAATTGTGTTAATTGATTTAGATTGTTATTTGTAATAATATTGTTTTTGTTAACATAATTAACACAGTGGTGAATTGGTCATATGTAACATTTTGAAGCAATTGGACAGAAATTGTTTGTGGGTGCACCCACCTGTACTGAAAATGACACATTTCAAGTTGAAAACTGTTTTGATCCAACCCACCGATCTTGCCTCCTCTGATGGGAACTGTATCTCTTTTTTCCATGAGATGGCTTATAAGTTATAACACACTACTGCTACATCCATTGTATTTTTTAGGTTAAGGATTTGCAAGAGGAGCTTGAAACTACCAAACAGAGGAGTAAAGAAAACCTTCAGCAAGCTATTTTGGTTGAAAGAGAAAGAGTAACTCAAATGCAATGGGATATGGACAAACTTGAACATAAATCACTAGAATCAGAGTTCAAATTGCAGCCTCAGCAGGTTCATATTAGCCTTTCTTTCTTGCTTTCTTTGATTTTGACCCAAAAAAAAAAACCAGAGCGGGTAACTTATTCAGGCTACCCCGTAAAACTCGAACCTTTGCCCCTGATGTACATGGCCCAACTAATACTTTGTGGATGTTTCCTAGATATTTTTTCGCTGACCATCCAATATGTTTACCTAGTCAGGTTTGGACCCATGGTTTGACTTTGACAAAAAAAAGTACATGTTTTTTAGTTTTAATGGATATGTTTGACTTTTGAAACATCTGCAGTTTGATAAAACAGAAACAGAATCACTAAATATATCCATGATTCTGATTCAAGAAAAAGATAATTTGCTGCAGGAGTTGGATACTACCAAAAACAAACTTAATGACCTATTAAAGCAACATCGAGAGCTAGAAATGAACTCAAAAGCAGATATCAAAGTTCTTGTTCAAGAAGTTAAAGCTCTTAGAAGTTTGCAATCGAATATGGAACAGCAACTAAAACATTCCCTTGAAGGGAAAACCGACACAGAGGTAGTTTTACAAAAAGGTTGATACGGATTTGGGTCAATGAGGTTACCCTCTTACATCATTATTTATAAGAATTTAAGACACTCGGTTGTTTTGTTTATACTCGAGACAGAAATTCATTTATCTTTCCTTTGAAGGTGAGGGATTGGACTATATAATTTTATCTGTTTTAGAAAATTATTGTTTGCAGAAACTACTGCAGCAAGAAAAGCAGAAGTCTGAGAAAGAAAAGGCTGATAGATTGAAGTTCATTCGTGAATTTGAGGCTCTACATCACCGGCTTCGTGAGTGCAGCATGAATATGCTAAATGAAACCCAAGATAAAGTCTTTCATGATTCTTCATCGGTGCAAGCTACTCGTAAACTCTTACGAATATCTGATGATCAGATTGAAGCTCTCCTTGCTGAGGTAGTGCATTTATAATACTCATTGAATTAATATTAGCTTCTATTGATAGTTTAATGTTAATCTATGCATACTTATGTGTGCACACAAGATTGGGCCGATACATGCCTACCTAAGAACATGTAATGAGTACTTTTAAAAGCTTATCTTATACATTCTCTGTGTATGTTTCACTATTTGAGGGTTTGATCATCAGTTTGTTGTTTATGCATCTTCATTGCTCATTCACCAGGCCCACATCTTATCACAAAATGATAACCATGAAGTTTCAGACATAAGCCAGACAGAGGATGGTGGAACCACGTCTGACCATGAACTGAAAGACATGCTCTCAAAGATCCTTGTAGATAACATAACATTGCAAAAACAACTCAGTTCTGTTTTCCACTATGCACTAAAATCTAGCAACGTGATATGGAAGGATGATGCTAAAAGCCCTGCAGAAAATAAATCTTTAAATATGATATGATCCTTGGCTCCCCACTAGAGTTTGAATGAGTTGCTTTGTTCAAATTCCTGTGTAGTATTTTTCTTTAGTGATAGAGATTAATGTAGTTATTGTTAAAGTTGTATTATGTTTGTCTAACGAGTACTTTTAATAACTTAGAGTGGAAGAATGTCCTTCAGTAGAGTTTGAATTTACGTTCTATTTGTGTGCTTTAAAACAATGGGTGGTTTCTATTGCAGCTTCAGACCTCCAGTAATCCAGTATGGTGTGTGTTACATCCTGTTAGCCAAGTTAACACCATATATAAATCTTTAGTAAGTCCTGTTTTTTGATGCGCTAAAATGGTAATGTGAAAATCCATTTTACTTTGTTTTGACATGTTACAAAGTTGGTTACTATAACTTGTTGCGGTAAACTACAATGTTTCTTATTCATATTAAGCACATCAAACTTTTAAATGGTTTTTCTAAAATTGGGTATTATTTTCATACTCTTGGGAGTGTCCGGTTTTGTAGGTTTGAGAATGAGCAATATAATGGGTTTGATAGATGCTTGTGTGTTTTGTTTTACAGGAATGAAACCCAAAAATCAAAGTTTGCCAATTCTTCGCCATCACCCAGTAATTGCCATAAAACGAGGTTGTGGTGACCCAACTTTTGCCAATTCTTAGCCTGTACAAGAGTGAAAATAGTTATGTCAATATGCATTCAGATGCGTAACAGTGTGTTGTAATGATTGGCCATTTTAGATGAGTAACAGTGTAACAGTGTCAATATGCATTCAGATGCGTAATGGCTGGCAAGGATATGATCCAGTTGCATTTTTCAAAAGCAGTGCACACGACCGACTAAGGAAGGACTTGAATCATGCAACAGAGGGAAGGCAGAATATGTCATAACTAAGATTTTAAAATTAACATACAGATTATTTCAAATAGCTAAATTATTCATAAAGGTAACAAGAAAACAGGACCTTGTTCAATAAGAAACAGCGACTTGGAATGAATACAGTAGATGTAAATATATATGCTTAACTTCGCTACTGTCAAAAGACAAAATGTTGCAACTTACTAACTTTCACATCTCAATGAAATACTTGCAGAAGATAGAGTGAGAGAGACGATAGATTAGTATTGGCAGGAAAGAAGGATAAACCTGATTACATCTCACAACATCAACAGTTGCCTTTGGCCATTACCGGCTGGCAATGCTTGGCCCACCATAGGATTTGTCTGAAAACAATACAACCAAGGTGGCGTTTGTTCAATCAAAGCTTTTATGCCCTCACTCACCTTTTCCTTGGGCCCTCCGAATGACGGCCATCACTCTTTCTTTCCCTCTTTTCCTTCCCGCAACTGACAGGATGGTAACCTCCTTTTTCCCCACAACTGCAGTACCTCACTCCCTCCTCTTTCCCACGTCCTCTCTAGTAATATCCAAAATCATGCACACTACTATTTGATTGTAGGAAATGATTTATTGCAACACACTATTTGAGTTATTCAACAACCCCCCTTACATTCACAATTGGTCTGCAACTTCTTATTACACATATCATTGTATTATAGTTACACACAGAAAATGAAAAGCATGGTTCTATACTTCCATTGATTAACAGAAACCATATAAAATTTATCAAAACTGATGGTTATCCAAATGACCAAATGGTAGTATAAACTAAAGCATACAGTTATTGAACAACACAGAGTTTGGATTCTCATTCTGTATATTTGCAGGATTATTGGTATGTTTGGCAAAGGGCTTTTAAAACCTTAAAACCCCAAGCATTTAAAATAAGCCTCCTTCAAAGAATATAGCCTTTTTTGCATATGTAGTTAATCCAAATTTGACTTCTTATTCAACAAGCAGGATATACACTAACTGTGAATTCTAATGAGCAATAAATGAATAGGACTTTCATATTTCATTCACTATAGAAAACCTTTGAAGATGAACCCTAAAATATGATGATAAAAATCTCATCACAACTTCATATATTCACCATTGAAGAACTACAACCAAGCAGTCAGACATTTACAAAAGAATTCAAGATTGCAACACCTAATTAAAATCTACCATAACCAAGCAAATCCAGATACCAGTTTTCGCTTCAACACAACTACTTTAATCCATACCAGCAGTAATTTTAGGATCAACTTTGAAGTTCAAGATTTACCTGGAAGCAGTAGTATTAGTAGTAGTAGTAGTAACACCTTCTCTAAATATAATATTTGCCATGTTAGGAGGAAGCCATTTGGCATTTTGCTGAGCTTCTGGAACTTCAGAGTTCTTCGTAGTGGAGCGTCCAATTTTCTTCCGCACACAAACCCCGAATTTGATTGCAGTGAGCAGTCCTAAAGAAACCAATAACGGTCTCACAGCCCAGTGAAAATCCTCAAGATGTTGATACTTTTTCATTAAGTTAGGACTTGTACTAAATGAGACCAATTCAACTTCAGCTGGATCAGCCAAGAAGCAGCTGTTTTCATCACCAAATGTTAGTTTACCTGGGAACTTGACAACAAGACAACCATTTGGTAACACCTGAGATACCCGACCGGTGGCCCACTCACAACCTTGTTTTCGAAGCCATTGAAATCTTGGGCTAAAGACATTAGACTTTAACCTCACAAACTGCCCGGGACAATAGGTTTCCGCCATTTGGAGATCGGAATAAACACCTTTCCAAAGAGTTTCGATCCCAATGAAACCAATAGCAACACTTCCATCACGGCTGATGGAATGAAGGATACCAACCGGGGAGTGTTTCTTGTTTTCATTCTTCAAACGAACCCAATCCCCTGCTGCCAACCCAAAGGTGACTCGCTCCAATGTTGACGCATGAACTCTAACCGGATCATGTATGCCATGTACCCGCACCAAAACATAGCCAATTTGATCACTGTCGGTATCTAAGCCAACAATAGACCCCTCTGGGACAACCATGTTTTCAGGTTTGCAAGAATTTAATGGCTTTCTTGATCGCACCATATCACCCACTTGAAGATGGTCTTTTGACAAGAACCATTCTGTGTAGCCGTTCCAGTTTGATTTCTCCACAATGGTCCTACTACCAATATTTGTCCAATTTCCGTCATCGTAAACTGCAGTTTTTGAGCTGCAATGACATATACATGAAATTAGGTGATGAAAACAAGATTATTTGGTAAAAAAACAAGAAGATTATTTGCACATAAAGTACTACAATTTTAGCTAGCGAACTTTTTTTCACCTATAAATAGGCAAGGTACTTTGAGAAACTTCAATTCAGGGTCACCAGCATACCAAAACTCTTGAACTATGCTAATCTGACACAGTTACCCGGTCAAAATGATGATATGGAGACAGCTTTGACCATATTGACTTCTTTAGTCCTTTTAGGACATGTTGTGTGGCTTATCTTACATATTTTAATGCTCGGAAATAAAACTAGTCCCAAAAGCAGAAATCTACCTAATGTGTGTTACCTTATTATGCGATTTTAGTGAATAAGAAGTAAAGTGCTTTACACTTTTAGTCTATTAGAGATAAAAGTTCCACATGAAAAAAGTTTACAAGTACCTTTCAAAGACACGTAAGATGTCTACCATTGAAGGACGACTCCTGAAGTCATACTGGAAACAGCCAATAATTACATTTTCAACAGCAGGAGGAAGGCCATCAGGAATATGTGGTTTTTCTTGCTTTCTCACAACTGAGTCATAAATCTCATCAACAGACTTGCCACACCAAGGCTGTTGACCAGTCAACATTTCCACAATGCTACAACCGAAACCCCATGAATCAGTCTCCAATGCTAAGGGACCTCTAACATCTGGCTGCCATTGTTCAGGGGCCATATAGTTCGGCGTGCCAAGTCTTCTAGTCATGTCTGAACTAGGCAATGGTACTCCTAGCAGAATATAAGGGATACCCAGATCACCCAATATTGCTTTGTTGTCTCCATTTATGAGGATATTAAAAGGCTTAATATTAAGAATCAACATATCTTTCGAATGCATTTCCATAATTCCCTTAGCCAAATCAATCCCATACCTGCCAACATTATATGGATTAATTAGAAAAAAATGAAAAGTAGCAAAATAATTTACTTTAACATTATACCAATATTACCTCAACACATCACCCAATGCAAACTTGCCCTCTTTTAGACGAGCCATTTGGTCACCAACTGATCCCTCATAAAACTTCATGATAATACATATCTGGAATATATGGAATCTTTTAACAAAGATAACTACACAAATGCATATATTAATGGAACTTACTCATCTACATAATGAAAATCATTACAAAAAGATGCCATAATTGATCTGGGCAGACAAGATTCCTCTGGTATTGTCATTGTAATAGTCAAACACTCCCAACTATAGAGAAAGTAGAATCCGATTATTTACCTTCCCATTAATGACGGAGACACCATGCAACCTGCAAGCACCTTGTAGTTGACGAGACTTGGAGAACAAAACATTAAGTTTATCTAATACAGCCTTAATGTTATCTTCCTTGATATGATGTAACATCTTAACAGCCACTTCATGGTACTCTTCATAATCTTCAGCAACTTGATGACGGGTAGCCAACCATACATCACCAAATGGTCCCCTTCCAATCCTATGTCTAAGTTTAATAGACGTCGGATTTATCCATGGGGTAACGTAATCAGAAGATGCATCAGTATTTGTAAACTGATCATAATCCTTATCAACAATCTCAAAGTCAAAGGACGTTGAATGTCGGTTTGCAACTATTTTTGCAGCCATTAACTCCTTATAAAAGACAATCAAATCACATGTAATCAACAAAGATGAATAAGACACCAATAAGCTTTAGCTAAAAAAACTTCAATATCCTTCATATGTAACCTTAGAAGATGCATGTGTTTATAAGAATAGCCATTCAAACTGTAGCTGTATGCTAATCATTTCCGTTATTCTTATATCATATAGCTCGGTAGCTTGTGTAGCTACTGAAGATACAAACTTTAGCGAAAATTGCATCACGGGAAACATACTATATGTGTTATCTCAATCTGAGTAACTTTCTTTTTATTTCCCCGATCGATGGAATATACTTTGCTTTCTTTTAACTCAATAACCCACACTGAAATCCGGTTTTGCTGATTTGGTATACTGATATGTGACAAGCCAGGTTGCTAGATTAAAATAAAATATAGATGGAAGTAACCGAAACAGAGAAAACCCGCGAATAATTTGTACCCGAAATGCATGTTTCCTCACATTTAAGAGTTTATGCTATAATAATAATAACCTATATATAGATACATACATATTACATATATCCCTAGCTGTGAAAAAATCGCCATAACCCTAATCCTAATTAATATTATTACTCGTTTGATAAATTAGAACGACGCCACCATTATTATTGTTATTAAAACACCAATGGCCGCTTTACCTAATTAATATGTTTATTATACATGGTCTGACACCATCGGCTTGCCGGCAAAATTTTAATATTTTCATGATCAGAATTAAAATAAAAACAATAATTAGCAATTAAATTAAAATAGGAAATTGGATGGTAGTTACCTGTTTGAAGGATTGATGTCGGCAAATTGATTGATGGTATAAGTCAGTCAGCGGAGAATACAGTCAGATTGAGATGAAATTTGTATCGTGAAATTATATATATAATAAAATAGAAAAAAGAGTGGGTTGTGTAGAAGAAAAAGATTAGCACGGAAAGAAAGCAAAGCGATGGTTATCGAGTGTTGCAAGTATCATCATCATCGCCAAATTTCAAACCCATCCATCCCTCGGATGTCGGAGCTCTATTTATTTATTTAATACTCCATACTACTACTCGATGGTTCAAAGAATCATATTTTGTTTTTTCCTCTATTTTTTTTTTCCTTTTTTTTCCATTATTTATATGTTCTCAAGTCAAGTATCTTCTTTTTATCTTAACTAGTTTTTTAACCCGGACGTTGTCCCGGGATAAATGACGTTACGTAAAACATACAAAGAAAAGAAAAGAAAAGAAAATTTTCGTGGCTGAAATTGAAAAAATTTAAGTTATATGATAAAAAGTTAAGAATATGAAAAAAGTGATGAAAAATAAGGAAAATGAAACTTTCGTGTCGAAAGTTAAAAAAAGAAAATCATAAAAAACAACGAAAAGAAAACTTTTGTGCCAAAAATTATAAAATCGAAAGTTATGTGGCTAAAACTCGAGGTTATATGGTAAAAAGTAAAAAAACGAAACTTTGGTGGCTGAACTTGAAATACGTAGAGCTATGTGCCAAAAAGTTAAGAAATTGAAATTTCTTTGACAAAAGTTACAAATCCAAAAGTTAAGTGGTAAAAAGTAAAGAAGATGAAATTTTTGTGTCGAAATTTAGAATTAAAAAAATATAAGAAGTAAGAAAAACAAAACTTTCGTGCAAAACGTGAAAAAATAAAAGTATAAAAAGTAAATAAAAGAAAATTATCGTGCGAAAAGTAAAAGAATTAAAATTAACGTGGCAAAAAGTAAAAGGGTGAAAACTTTAGTAAATTTATGTGATAAAAAGTAAAGAAAATGTTTTGTGACAAAAATTAGAAAAAGTAAACAAAACAGAACTTTCGTGCCAAAAGTAAAAGAAATTGAACTATGTGACAAAAAGAAAGAATGTGAAACTTTCTTTGCAAAAATTACAAAGGTATGTGGTAAAAAGTAAGGAACATGAACCTTGCTTGTCGAAAGTTAGAAAAGGAAAAACAAAAAAAG
>JANDBE010000001.1:48147862-48158972 GCA_024320915.1 Erigeron philadelphicus
CTAACCAAATTAGCTTCAATCTCCCCCAAATTCAATTTTGACTTTCAAAGTCAAACCCTAGCTTTTTGTAACAAAGGAATAAATCCACGACAGTTCAAAACAACACCCTTAGATATCTCGTGATTCAATTTCGCCTCAACACTTTGATTAACTTTTCGAATATGATTAGAGATGCGGTGGCCATTTCCGGCGGAGATGGTGGTGTTGGTGGTGCTCCGGTAGCCAACTTTACAGAAGACGATTTGGTGCTGCTCCAGTAGCGAGCGAGTAGGTCGGTAGCGACGGGAGGTGGTACCTGGTGGTGGTGGTATCACCGGCGGTAATGGTTGTGGTAATTGTGGTGGCGGGTTGTGGCAGTGGGTGGCGGTGTTAGTGCCTTAGGTATGTTTCAAGCAAACAGTAATAGGAAAAAATAAAAGAAATTGAAATGTAACTAAAGCTTACATCCTACAAAGATTTATATGATCATGACTACAAAAATGTTTAAAATATATATGATCATTTTAACAAAGATTTAAGATTGTTGCAAGAATTAAACCTACTCGGCCACTCCTATAAATCGCTTTCCTCATCGTCAGTGCCCAAATTCGGAAGTTTTTGGGTTTTAGTGGAGCTTGGGGACTCGATTCGAATAGGAGAACAATGATACCTGAAGCTCTTACAGAGTTTAAGATGGCATGTGTTTGTGGATATGGAGCTGCAATTTGCGAATTTTGATCTGCAAGCATTGTATCAACCTCAACATGTGTATACACTTCTTTCGCTCTGTGATTAACAAACGGGTCAGCTTTTACCCATATTACCATATAGATCAACCTTTACTTATTTTACCAACGAACGGGTAGACCATTTCCCATATTACCAACGAAAGGGTCGACCTTTACCACATTACCAACAAATGGTTTGGCTTTTAGTCTTTTACCCATATTACGAGATAGGTCAGGTTTTACCTATATTACCAAACGGGTCAGCAATTACCCATATCAGCAAACGATTCAATCATTACCCATATTCTGAAATGGATATACCTTTACGAATACTTTTTACAAACTAAACTATGTGGCATATGAGATGGAATATCTAAAATCATTTTGCCTATCATTTCCCACTCTTCATTATGATCAAATGAGACACAGTTATAAAAAAAAGTGTTAAAAAAACATATGTTAATTTAGCATTATTGGTTTAAGTAGCACTGCCCCTCTGGCCAAACATCTTTCTTATGTTATCTTACTTTGTTTTAAATACAACTTTTATTTAGCAACATATAGAATAACAAGCACGTAATTGACTAATTGGTAGTCAAATGATACATTAAGTAATTAGTTATGAAACCAATCTAAATCTTCATGCTCACACATATGTCCTACGATTTCCTCACAATCTATATATATTGGTGAATTAAGGCGAAGAATCATTAAACTTGTACAACACAAGGCTTAACAGCTTATGTTTTTGAAAGAATGGTAAAACTAGATCCCACATGATTGCTTTGAAAAAGAAAGATTACTATACTTACATCACTCTTTCTCTTTGCAGGATTTCTTGAAGATAGTCTTTCTTAGCTTATATTACATATCATTTGGTCTGAAAACCGCTAGTTCAGCCACCTATGATGTAACATCTTATGGTGCAACAGGAGACGGGGAAACAAACGACTACAATGTAACAAAATCGTGTCACTAAAAGAAATTTCCCCGTTCAATAATATATCAAAAACGTGCCACTACAGTCAATAATCAATAAAAAAGAGCGTCACAAAAAAGTATAGCCTAGTCACATAGGTGTCCGGACACTGTACCTACATATAAAATGTAATGTATGGGTAGAGTTGTCATCAATAAAAACTTAGCTATATATATCCACACAAGATGAATTTGGAAGTAGGAATGAGTCATTTTGTTATTAAACATGTTTTTCTTAGTAGGTACTGATAGAACCCAAAAATGGTACCTTTTATCTCCATTCTCAAAAGGAAAACTAAAATTTTTTTTCCAACTAAACTTGAATGTCCTTAAAACTGAGGAATATAATGTCGTGTCATCAATGCATATACAGGTCACTAAATCTCATATATATTTGGGTCTTCGGTCACAATGCAAGGTGGTAAGGCTTGGCTTGGATACAAAAAACCACCATTAGTACCACTCTTTGATGACTGGTGTGATTGTTTCACCTTGAAATTGTGTTTGTATCTTTGTATTTTTTAAAGTTGTTAATTATGCTTATCGTTTCAGGCTTTCGTTCAAGCATGGACTGATTTATGTGGAGATAGCACAGTAGACCCAACATTAATCATACCATCAGACAAAACGTTTATGTTAAGCCCGGTGGCATTCAGCGGTCCATGCAACTCCAATGCAGTATATATCAAGGTGAAACCAAACTCCAACTGATCCTGGATGCATGCCAATATATTATCCTGCATGCCATATCTAATTACTCTACAAAGTCTTGATTACATGTCACTATAACAATACTTATGTCTTTGTGTCCAATTTATCGGTAGCTTTTGGGAAACATAACTGCACCAAAGACACTGGATGGATGGACAGATTGTATAAAGGAACGGATTTGGATATATTTCTCATCGGTGCAAGGGCTCACCATAGAGGGACCTGGCCAAATTGATGGCCAGGGCTCGATCTGGTGGGAAAAGGAAAATGAGGTTAAGTTTTATATGGAGTGTAATTAATCAATCTAATTAAGTTCACTATCGAACATCATAACTGAAGATCTTGATATTGATTGAATCGTTCTTTTTGCAGACATCTAAAACTTGTGATCGCCCCACTGTAAGATGTTTGCGTTTCTATGTTAAAAATTGAAATATTACCCGTATACTTGTATATTTTGTGAGAAATAAGTAACATTATTTATATATCATTCAGGCGTTACATTTTACTGACTGCAACGGGCTTCAGCTGAATGGAACAACACATATTAACAGCCCCAAGCTTCATATCAGCATTATAAATAGTGTAAATGTAGATATAGGAAATCTTCAAATCGTAGCACCAGGAGACAGCCCCAACACTGATGGGATCGACATCAGTGTTTCATCAAACATTAGCATACATGACTCCAATATTCAAACTGGTTTGAGATTGATCGATCTGTACTACTTTTTCAATTATTTGTAGTAAGTTTTTACTTCAAAGTAATTTCTAAGTGTTTGACTGTTAAAATACATCTCGATCAATAGGTGATGATTGTGTGGCTATTAACGGCGGCATCGTCAACATCAAGGTAACCAGCGTGTCATGTGGACCTGGTCATGGCATAAGGTATATGATGCTTTTATAAGTAGTCTTTTGCATTGTTAATATTTCGTGTATTTTGTCCGTCACATCATTATTAATATGTATTTTTAGTATCGGAAGCCTTGGGGAGGATGGCGGTCATGACACAGTTGAACAAGTACTTGTTCAAAACTGTAACATCACAGGAACCAAAAATGGATTACGAATCAAGACAGTACCGGTACTTAAGTTTAAAATATATAACTTGATAAAGTGTCACGGTTAATTAATTCTTTAATAAAAATCCTTTGATTGAAATCCATTTCTTATGTTGTATGTAGAATGGATCGGGTTATGCCAGAGGGATAATATTTCAGGACATATACATGGTAGATGTTGAAAACCCGATCTTAATAGATCAACATTACTGTTCTAATCTTGAAAATTCCAATTGCCCAGCTCCGGTCAGTATTAAAATTAGTCCGAAAATTTCATTCATATTTTACACAAAACATCTTACTTTCATCATATCTAAGTATCTAACACGTACTGGATATATTTTATATGGATTAGCCAATGGCAGAAGCAGTACAAGTAAGCAATGTGACATACACAAACATATATGGGTCAACTGCAACAAAGCAGGCAATTACATTCAGTTGTAGTGACAAGTATAATTGTACCGATATCGTAACAAACCAAGTTGCAATCACTGGAAATGACGAGTTTGCTTACTGCAAGAACGCTCAAGGAAATTTTGTTAATACCACCCCAAATATTAGTTGTGACTAAACTATATTGTATCCCCCTGGCTACATTATTTGGGGTTAAGTTTATATACATGAAAATAAGTGCATTTTCCTTTTTTTTCAATTTCGCTTGAAACTTCGTGTCACAAAAACAGACAATAGACATTCTAACATTATAAGTAAGACATGATTGATATGTCCTTTAATCGACATATAGCACTCTTTTTAGCAACTTGTGTTCCTTTTATCTCTAACAGAGAAATATTCCTAAATTGTATTTTAGATAGTGATAATTGTAGTCTAAGAGATATGGCTAGGGTTGATTTACGTGTAAAACTTTTTTTTTACTTATAAATATGTGGAAATTAAAGAATTTTGAATGACATCGAATAGATGGGGGACCAGCCTTCCATAAGTTCCATTGTTATTGTTAGTGGTACCGGTATATTAGTAGTAAACAGTGTTTTTATTAAATTGAACCAGCTATTACATTGGTTAAATCTTTCTTCTTTTTCTCTTTTGGAATGGCAAGTTGATTATATCTTTTGATGAGTCTTTATTTCAACATGGGACAACTTAATTAATATAGCCAAATAAACGTTTCATTTTCAATTTGGACAATACCAGGTTGGATATAATTGATATATAGATAATATGAATCACGGATGCCTATATTGAAACCTATTACTTTCGAAACTCCCATAATAATCCGCTTTTACAAATGTAAGAAGTGAGATTTTTAAGTATGAACAATTTGTTTATACATTTATAATTGTGAAAAAAATATGATTTTTAAAAAAAAATTCACACTTTTAAATGTGAATTTTTTTAACACAATTTTAAGTGTGAATATATTATTTTTTCATAAACAATGCTGCATTAAGGATATTTGGTGTTAGGCAAACTTCTTTAAAGAATTTAATCTACGAATCAATGAATTTTTTATGTGCTTTTATTGATGTAAAGTTATTGTTACCAATCTAGTTTACATTTGTCTTTTTTACCCTATTAAGATTAGTTTTGACTTTATATGTTTTATGTATCCAATAGCGGGCTCTTGAAGACTTCGAGAAGGAAAAGACTTGCCAGCCAATCCGATCGCATACATGAGAAATCTATTTAGTTTGGTAACTTGGTATAGATTGTTAACCGCACAAATAAAGTGATAAAATTATTGTAATAAGTTGATAAAAATAAAGACAAATAAAGTGGTAGTTTGGTACCAAAAGTAATAATAATACTAAACTTAATACTATAAAAGTTGCTTGGTATCGAAAATCTGTTTTGAGCGTTTTACCTTAAATACATGATCATGTTCACATATTTTGACCTTTGAAACACACATTACATATATAAAACTGAAATAGTAAAGTCGTTCTTAAATGTGTTTTAATATATTTTGCAAGATGGGTTGCCTTTATTTTTTTTGAACTGTAATGGTTGCCTTTATTGTGGTAATCAACTCTTTAAAGAGATGCAATTCCAAAAAAAAAACTCTTCAAAGAGATATATGTTACAAATGCTGATAGGCTGCATATTTGTACACCTTCTAAGTTGACAGGTTATATATCTATGATCTCTTTATACAACAATCCCTCTCACAATATATATATGTTTGGCACTTGTTATTTATATCTAACTTAACTGTAGACATATATATAATATCTGACTGCATATATATACACAATTTTTGTTTGAACTGAAGGCAGGATTGCAGGGGAATTCAGTTACAGCAGCAGAAGCCCGCTTTAATTTAATCACTTTGTGTACGTGTAACGAATAGATGGTACGAAAAAAGACCCACACATGGAGTCATGGACTTAGATATATACATGATTTAGACATGTTAATTAGTAGATATACTTACCTCATTCTCATTGCAGGGTTTCTTGATGCTGCTAGTATTTTTGAGCTTTTGGTGCATTGCATTTAGCCCAAGGACTGCAACTGCAGCCGATTTTGATGTAACAACTTATGGTGCATATGGCGATGGGATGACAGATGACTCCCAAGTAAACAATCAATTTTAGTCAAAAGGAACTGCTCATTAATTTACTGTTTTCTTATCATGAATGTTCATGTTTGCAGGCTTTTGTTCAAGCATGGGCTGATTTATGTGGAGATACTTCAGAATACCCAACAATGATCATACCCCCAAACATGACGTTTTTATTAAGCCCTGTGGTGTTCGATGGTTCATCATGCGTAGCCCCTGCAGTAAATATCAAGGTTGGCATTTGGTTTGATTATAACAAAATTTTATCAATATGGGTATGGATTTGCATAACAAGCTTAACCCGTAATAAAAGGAGACTAAAGCCATGATTAAACATATATATACCAAGAAAGAACAATTATTAATCCATGATATATACTATAGTTATTAGTATAATTTATGGCATATTTGTTTTGATGGATAGCTTTTGGGCAGCATCACTGCACCTAATACACTTGATGGATGGAAAGATTGTGCAGAGAATCGCTTTTGGCTATATTTCACATCAGTGCAAGGACTCACTATTGATGGACCTGGCCAAATTGATGGCCAGGGTTCAGTCTGGTGGAGAGTCCAGGTTAAGCTTTTTATAATTAAGTTTAAGTGTTAAATGTCAAATATCAGTAAAAGAATTAAACTTATTGCTACTTTTTTACAGGAAACAACTGATACTTGTCAGCGCCCATCGGTAAGATTCTACATTTTACATTGAAGATTAGATTGGATGTCAACGCTGCGAAAATTAACTAATATACAAGTACTGTGAATTGTTTAGGCTTTACATTTTCATTCATGCAAGGGCCTTCGGCTAAATGGCACAAAACATATAAACAGCCCGTTTCTTCATATAAGCATCACTAATTGCCAGGATGTGGATATCGGACACCTTCATATAATAGCACCCGAGGACAGTCCCAATACTGATGGGATCGACATCAGTGCTTCATCACAGATTACTATCCACGACTCAAATATTCAAACCGGTATGACATTTATATATGCTTGTTAGTTCATAGTAACAAGTTTCTTGTAAATTTCAATCTTCAATTGTTGCAGTACATGTACACTTGAATATATAGGTGATGATTGTGTGGCTATTAATGGCGGCGTTACTGATATGAATGTGACACGTGTGTTGTGTGGACCTGGTCATGGCATAAGGTATACATATGTGAAATGATGCATGTTTGGATTTCTTCGGTTATCACCATTAAACAAATGAAACCAATATATATATTTATGGATGTGTATATTCGCAGTATCGGAAGCCTTGGGGAAAACAGTGAATATGATACAGTCGAAAATGTGCATATACAAAACTGTAACATCACAGGAACAGTAACAGGACTTCGAATCAAGACAGTACCGGTAAAGCTAAATATAACTTCATGATACTTCTATAAGGCTAACCAACTTTGTCTTTTACAGTTAAAATACACATACTTTAAAAACATACTCCTAATATGTAAGTAAACAAGCACTACTAATTGATTTATGACTAAACAAGTGTTGATCATATTGTTAGGATGGAACGGGGTATGCTAAGGCAATCGTATTTCAAGACATTTATCTCGTGGATGTTCTAAATCCAATTGTAATAGATCAACATTACATATCAAGATCTACAAATGACGATAATTCCACTGTACCAGCGGTTAGTCCATAGCAACAATCTGCAGATTCTCTTCATTTCTGTAAAGACATAAATAATTTCTTGTAACTAACATGTACTTTTTGTTTTGGATTCGGATCTGGTTTAGGAATCAGCACTACACGTGAGCGACGTGCAGTATATAAACATATATGGGTCTTCAGCAACAACACAAGCGGTTATTTTTAATTGCAGTGATGCATTTACCTGTACTAATATTGTGACAAAAAATGTCCAAATCACAGGTGACAGTATTGCTTATTGTATAAACGTCGAAGGAAATTTTGTTAATACTACGCCTAATATTACTTGTGTTTAGATTCATTTCATGTAGCTACCCCTCATTTGTGATTTTTGATATGTTAATTTGTAGTAATAAACTGAATTTAAATTTTAGTTAATTTGAATTTGTTTTGACTAAATAGTTTTATTTTATATTAACAGCAAATGTTATGTTTGTATATTAAGGTTTTCGGCAGAAATGGTATTCATGTGTTAACCCAAACTAAGCTGACCCTCCATTTCAACCTCAACTGAAATGAAAAGTTACCTAACAACCCACAGACTGTATATCTAGCATAGCAACCTCCGGCACTACAAAAGAATGAATACTGTTGGCCCAACCTGATTACATTGGAGCGGGTTTCTGATGTATATTCCTATTTACATGTCAAAATTATCCACAATATTCCACAGGTTTCGACGTTTAGCAGTGCAGTAACTCATGTAAAACAAGAAACGGTAAAAAACTTAACAGAACAGAACCGGGGATAAGAGAAACTTCTATAGCCACACTATGCAAATCATGTTCTTAAGGACATCAGCCACTTCGGGGTAAAATATGTTAAACAGAATAAAGAAGTACAAAAAAGAAAGCCAATGAGGTGATCATATAAGAAGTGAAAACAATGTAAACTCATGTTCATAAGGATTCAGGATGTTTAAGCAGGGAGCTTGTAACGGGCCTTCGGCTGAGTGGCACCACACATAATAACAGCCCAAATCTTCATATCAGAAATATTCAAACTTTATCTCCTGTGGACAATCTCACAATCCGAAGACTGATGTGATCGACATCATTGCTTGCTTATGTATAAGTAGCCATGAATCTAATATTACTGCTATACAAGAAAATGTTTTTTTTTTAGACTTGAACATCATACAACCACCATGGCATTTCAACGGTGATGATTGTTGAGCTATTAATGATGCCATCTTTGATATCAATGTAACTAAGGTATTCACTAGACCTGGTCATGGCATAAGATACCAAAAGTTGATATTTAGATCTTGATCATTATTCTTGTATGGTAAACTCGCTCCATAGATTCAGTATCAGAAGCCTTGGGAAAGATTGCAATAAAAAAGTACTGATACAAAACCGTAATATCCACAGGAACCATACATGTATTACGAATCAAAACAGTATATGTACGTATACATATAACTTAAAGCATCTTCTAATTTGTTTCTAAACACTCTTTTAATTGAATTATGTTCTTTTACATTAGGGTGGAACAAGGTATGCTAGGGAGATCAAATTTCAGGACATTAATGTTAATATGGATCCAATCATAAGATCAGCATTACTACAACACTCCAAAGCAGCTGCTTGATAGTGACCAGTAAGCATTGTGTTCTATAACTATCTTATGAAAAGTTTGACTTTATATTGAACATGTATGTGTTTGTTATATCTGAATTAGCTAACCTTACCAGCAGTACAAGTAAGAAACCTGATGGATATCACGGATCTTCAGCAACGAAGCAATCAATTACTTTAAATTGCAGCAAGACATAAAAGCGTGTACTGATATCGTTACATACCAAGTTGGACTAAGTGGAGTTGATAATGTTGCATACTACAAAACATTCAAGGAATTTCGTCGATACCACCCCAAATAACAGTTATGAATAACATACATAAACTGTTACAGACTTTTGATCTGATAAAGCTAATTACAAGAAATAGTTGAAAATTTCAACAATGTAAATGACTATACATATTTTCTCAAAGGGGGATATCAAGGCCTTTTCCAATTTCTACTCCAATCATTTCAAGTACACCTTTGTTCAGTATCTGCAAAAACAAGATTAATCGGTTTAAGCATGCTCAATAGGACAGTTATGAATCAACCGATAACTAACCAGTTCGACGATAAAAGTGCCAATGAGACCCATCATGCAAGCTCTAGAATTCCAAATTTCAGCAGTTTTTGTGAATCCAAGAAATGGAGATTGAAACTTTGGTTGTGCTTTTGGTAGTTCCACCTGAACATAAATACCCCAAATGATTAAAAAGACCTTTAAATCCTTTTAAGTAGGTATTTGGCATTGTTTAATGACACTAAGCTATGTGAATCTGATTTTCTATAACTGCTTATTTCACTAGCTGATAATCATATAAGCATTTTGGATAAAACGGATAAACGAGAAATCCAAAATACCTTTATAACTGGTCTATCTAATATAAAATTGCAATAAGCAAATAAGCAGTTTAATAAGTAATAGTCTAAAACACGAGTGTCAATATGTTCATAACTTCATATGATGTATATAAATGCCCCAAATGATTAAAGACCTTTAAATCTACTTAAGTAGGTCTTTGGCATTGTATTATTACACTAAGCTAATAAGCTCTATGTGAACCTGAATATCTGCTTATTTCTCTAGCAGATAATCATATAAGCATTTCGGATAATACAGATAAACGAGAAATCCAAAATACAACCATCTCACTTTGGTGGGATGGCCGCCAGCCGTAAAGACAAGATTAAATTGTGGTTGAATTACCTTGACACTATCCTTGCTGGGTTTACGTGGTATCAAGGTACATGGGCCTAACGGGTTCATATCAATTTACTTTTTTTTCTTTTTTTTTTTTAGAAATCCAAAATACCTTTATAACTGGTCCATTCAATATATAAAAATGCAATAAGCAAATAAGCAGTTAAATAACTAATTAATCCTAAAACATGAGTATCAATATAGTGTATATGATATAAATGTATGGAAAAATATAAACTAAAAGGAAAGATGCATATATAATATACCCCAGCAGGGAGTTTGGCAGCTTGAATCTTGAAGGAGACTGCCCTTTTCTTGGAAATATGGTTGGGTTTAGACAAGTGAGGAGATAGTAGGTTTGGTGTTTGTAGGAAAGATGATGAAATTGTAGCCATTGTTGAAAGATTTCTGTTGGCTTGCTTCTTCTTTTTTTGTCAGAAATTTTGGTTTGAGAATGTGTGTGTGTGGTCTTTATCTGATTTAAGCCTTATCCGCCATTCATTTACAATTGGAGGGAAAGATGATGATGTGTTCTAACCAACGAAAAAAGTGGGTAAAAATAGCAAATGAAGACTAAATTAACGAGAAATGATATCTTTAAGAGCATCCACCCTAGCAATAACTCATCAAAAGTTTTTATATTTTGTTATTTCACAAATTCATTAACTTTTAAGTCTTTAACCTA
>JANDBE010000001.1:48334374-48346903 GCA_024320915.1 Erigeron philadelphicus
AAATAGTAGTGAGTGGTGAAGTGAGTGGTCGGATGCCAACAAAATTCGGATGAGTGGTGAATGAGTGATGGAATTGAGGTGTCATAATATGATCGGTTAAAAGTGAGTGGTGGAAAAAAAAATGAAAGGTGGGTTGCCATCCCCCTAAGAGGATAAATATTTAAGCACATAAACCAATATGCATGCCTATAACTAAGGGACATACTCATTTTAACCAAAAGTTTGTATCTCTACACTAAAGGGGCAAACAAGGGTGTTTAGATACACCAGGTAGAAGTCGACTATAGACAGAGAAATGTCTAATCCAAAAGGTAAGAGATTATCTATTTCCAATGTTCACCTATGATAATTGATGTCTCTATCATAAGTCTAGTCCTCCAAGTATCACAAGTCCAATCCTCCATATCAATTTAACCATCAAACATACTTTTCAGGATTTCAATTCCAAACCCCATAAGATTCACAAATTCAGAGTTTGTCGACCATAAACCTATACATGTTTAAGGTTATATGGTGTTCATACACCATATAACCGATATAGTAGATGATATAACCATATCAATCCAAATCTGATCCATCGGCAAGCAATATCTAAGGTTATATGGTGTTCATACACCACCCTGATTATAAATCTTTTTGCAATTAAGCAAGAACAAAGCATTGAAAAATAAACTGGTAGTTAGCGGTGGACTAGACTTGATGGCAGCTCATGCACTTTCGATACAAGCTTTTAGCATAACTCGTCTTCAAAGGGTCCTTCAATGTCTTGCCTGAGCCACTACAGCCCAAAGAGTTGGGGTCAGGGTCATCGTCCGTGTCCACATCCGACACAAAGTCAGTTTGACTATAGGTCTCAAACTTCGCCAACTCTGAGACACCAACAAAAGGAACCACATTAGATTTGACGTTTAGTGCAAAGAAAGGAAGCATAATACACAATATGAATTAAAAAGATGGATACAATAATTTCCCTTCACAATTGCATAATTACAATTGCTTACCTATTAATATGAGTTCTGTTTGTGAAAATCTGTTTCCTCGAAGAACCTTGAGAGATGAGATTTTAGAGCCAACATTCTGTACCAGTAATTCATCACCAAGTTGTGCACCAGAAGCAAACTTGAAGCTTGGCAAGCACATCTTTAGTGTTAATAAGATCGACTCCAATAAGATGGAATGGTTTCGGTTTTGGGACCATAAGAATTCAAATCCATAATCAACACCTTGTCCAGTGTGGGTGCTCCTCAAGCATAAGGCAAGACCGCTACATGTAATCACGGGACAGAGTATTCCAGATAGCCCATTTTCTCCTTTGTGACTTAAGAGATCTTCACAGAAGCGTGGTTCATGAGTTTGAAGAGTCTTTCCAACAAAACCCTCCCCAAATTTCAAGGGAACCACGTCACAGGCATCATAGTATTCATGATTATCTACAAAACAATCAAAACCACCATTTAAAGAGTGGCTAAGATAACCACACAATTTGACCACAAACATCCCTGGCTGTTTAATTTGATGATGAGGGTCATCCTCGTTTGTCTCTTTGTGAAAAGGAGAGGAAGCCGAAGAAGGGTAGCAGCGCATATGATTGACACTATCGTCACTAATCCAGACTTGAGCAAGATTCAAATGAAGTGACTCACAGACAATCTTCAATGCCGCTTCTATTTCATCTTTGGCATGATTGAGACAATTGGAAGGCTGTGTATTGTTTGATGAGAGTTAAAAAGGATATTTAATTACATAAATATAATATCCAATCACTTAGTAGTAGTGGTAGTAGTAGCACTAGGTATAGAACAGAAAAAATTAATATAGAAAAAATAGAAGAAAGCAGAAACAGGATTTTGTCTTGTTAATTTACCTGGTATTGGAGGCGTTGTTGAACATGATAAGTGGTTAGACCGACCCCCTGCACACAAAGAAAAAAACATATGAGCTGTAAGAAACCCAAAATTGATTGATAGGTCACAGCACAACATGCATAGAATTTTACTAACTAGTACCTTAAGTGCAAGTAGTAACTTTGGGAGAACTCGACGATGACCACCTGACTTGATACAACACTCAACAACACCGACACAAGAACATCTAGAAATACTTTGATCAGAATAAGAACAATGGGGATGGTAATTAAAAACAGGGAGCAATATCAAGCAAGTCAAATCACAATAAAGAGCTTTATCCACCAATGGACTCCTCCGCCCCTCCTTGTCCAACGTCCGGATATCCTGAACTACCTCTGGAAATTGGGTCAGGAATGCAGAGGCATGGGGACCACCATCAATTTGATAGTTGATAGAAAATAACCTATATTCGCATATACAAGGATCGTCAAGATCCTCAAGGGCAAAAGGTTGATGGGAACTTGAAAGTGGTACATGCAGTCTACTTGATGATGATGATTTCAGTTCATGATCAACAATGGGTGCCCAAAACTGAATTAAACCATTTATAGGTGTATAAACCTGACAAAACGCAGACTTTATCTTTTCGTGAATCGTCCACCTCCTCCAAACATCATCATCATCAACAAGATCTGTTATTAATCATTGTCATTATCATTGATTAAACAATTCGTTAATTTAGAAGCAAAAGAAAATTCATTCCATTCATTATCATTATCATTATTGTTATAATAATAATAATTAATATTATTATTATTATAATTTAATTAATTTGATGCATTGCGCGGAAGTGTGCTAGTTATTATTATAAACACGAACTGGCTGAAAATAGAACAAATCTATAAATAACAACAACAATAATAATAAACACCGAGTAACTGACTTGAATATTAAACTAAATCAAGTTTTAGGGTCCCACTCACCAGAACATGAAGATGTAATAGATGAACAAATCCTGCTGCTTTCTTTATCAGGTCTTGTTTTGCTCCAAAAAATCCGTCTATGGGGAAATGCCTCAAACACCGTGCTATCAAGCTGTTGTGTTGGAAACTTTTCAACAAACCTCAACAGTTTTTCATCATTCTTCGTGCCTTGATCATTGACGGGCATTTTTTTGTAGCTAACTATCTCCGTCTTTCCAGCAACACTATTGATTGATCACATAGAAGCAGAAGAAAAATTAGAGGAAGTTTCTACTGTATGTGAATCTCCAACTTTTTCTTTACAACATATATGCGTTTAATTGCTACATCATCAACATGTAATGTTCTAAATCTAAAACAGTTGATAGAATTTACAGCAAGAGTTACTAAGGTAATCTCAGCGTATATCATAACAGCAGATATAGGAATTTGGTTCCCAACAATAGTAATATACCATAACAGCATATACCAAAAGGCAATATAATAGTAATAATATCCATCCAAATCCAATCCTTGAACAATCAACATATGGATGTTTCCTTCCCAGAATTTATAGGAATTTGATCAAATGGAACTTAAATTCCCTTCCATGATCAACACCTGGATGCCTTGATCATTGGCGGCCATTCGAACTTCTTCTTTACAACAACATATATGCGTTTAATTGCTAGATCTAGATTCAAATCTAAAAGAGTTGATGGAATTTAGAACAGGAATTTAGAACAACACAAATGTTAGGCCTCATTTAATCCTTGTTAGTTAAACAATTCAACTTCAAAAGAGTTAATAGAACTTACTAATCCTATTATTATAATATTATAACTATTATAATAGTAAAGCTGACCAGTGAGATGAAAAAACAAAGAACAGCAATGGATGATCCTGCAGGTTAGCATCCGGTAACATAACCACAGAATTTGACCACATAATGTCCTGCAGGTTGTTCTGGATGATCCTCATGCTCCATACTATGAAAACCAGGAGATGAGCAGGACACCTGATTGACAGTATCCGTATCTATCCAAACTTGAGCAAGACTCAAATGAAGTGATTCACAAACGATCTTCAACGCCTCTTCGATTTCAACTTTGGCAAGATTGATGCCATGGGTAGGCTGTGCATGTTTTGAATTAAACGAGAGAGTTATATAATTACAGTAGGACACATTAATTATATCTTCTTAGTAGCAATAGGTATACATTGTACCTCGCATGGCAGACTTTGTTGAACAGGATAAGTAGTGAGTAATACCGGCTGCAGAATCAGGCAGAAGCAGCTAGTAAGTAGATAAGCTTAATTACATGGATCGAAATAGCATTATATATTTGATGATAGAACCTGAAAATTACCTGTAGTGCAAGTACCAGGTCTAGTAAAGCTTGAACCACAGTATGAAAGTCAGACGTGTTGATACAACACTCAACAACACCAATACAAGATGATCCAGGAGGGTAAAGACAAAAAAGGGGAAGCAATATTAGAGCATCAAGACCACAGTCGATAGCTTTACCATGCTAAGCTGCTGGATTATTCCTGCAACGTCTCCTTCAGCACGTTGCTTATCAAGATCGGTCTGTGTTGTATCCACGGTATTTTGGTCACCTGAGCCCTTATTCCCACCTTCTTCAACATACTGCAAAAGCTGATCTAGTACAGGAAACACATCTTCAATTTTTGTCTCATCCTTCTTGATAGTCTTCAACATCTGTGCCAAGTGAGGAGGGACTTCTTTTTCAAAGTACTTCTTTATTTGTAGGATGTTATCTAGATACTCTTCACCACTGACCATCGATCCAAATCCCTTGGCAATCAAGCCGCTGAATTCTTTCACGGCACGCAAGAGGGCTACCATGTCTGCACGCTGCTTTCCCTGGTCAAATTATATAAACATAATCAAAAGTTTTACAAACTGGATAACAAAATGATCATTATTTCTTATTTGGTAGAACTAAAATGTAGGGGAAATGATGGTGGACCAGCAAGAGCTTTGTTCATGGATGAAATATCAACTAGATTGGACTGTTCAAACTAACTTTTTATCCAAAATCAAACATAATGTCATACTAATACTTGGTCTCAAATTATATCATCCTCACTTTAAGTATTTACTCTCTCCTGTTTCTTTTGATCTGACTTCAACACGAGCAAAGATACACATCTCTTGTCTTTCCAACTTCAACAATCTATTGATGGCAAAGGTTGGCGTAATCAAACAAAGGGACTTTCTAGTGTTCTATGTTCCGTTAAATGGACAAATATAAAGTCAGTGGTAAAAAAGAATCATCTAAACTTCTAAAATAAAGTTACAGTACCATGAAATTATATGTATACAAATTACATAACACAGATTGCCCAAGATTAATATGCAAAACAGATTATAAGCCACAACTTGTAACGCATCTTAATCATACAAACACATGAAAAGTCATTTCCATTTTTTATAATTTATACTGTGTATTATGCTTCCTTTCTTTGCATTAAACGTCAAATTTAATGTGGTTCTTTTTGTTGGTGTCTCAGAGTTGGCAAAGTTGGAAGATTTTGAGAGCGATAGTCAAACTGACTCTGAATCGGATGTGGACCCTGACACCGACTCTTTGGGCTGTAGTGGCTCTGGCAAGACATTGAAGGACCTTTTCAAGACAAGTTATGCTAAAAGACTGTATCCAAAGTGCATGAGCTGCCATCAAGTCTAGTCCTCCGCTTACTTCCAGTTTATTTTTCAATGTTTTGTTCTTAATTAATTGCAAAAAGATTTATAATCAGGGTGGTGTGTTTATAACCTTAGCTATTGTCTCTTATGGATCAGATTTGGATTGATATGGGTATATCATCTAATCTATCGGTTTTGATGGTTTTGATATGATAATGATGCTTGGATGAAACAATTTTCCTTGAAAATGTATTGGTTTTATGGTCGACAAACCCCGATTTTGTGAATCTCATGGGGTTTGGAATTGATATCCTGAAAAGTATGTTTGGTGGATAAATTGATATGGAGGATTGGATCTGTGATATCAATGAGGATAGATGAACATTGGAAATAGATAATCTTTTACCTTTAGGTGACGTGTACTCTATAAATAAAATCATCTAATTTATGTTTTCATAATGTACTGAACTGTCTACATCAAATTCAGCTTAGTCTAACTTAAAAAGAAAAATCAACTAATACTTATTATTTTCTAGCGGTGATCGAAATTGTTAAAAAAAAAAGGGGTAATGGGGACAATCAAAACAAAAAATGACTTGTGGATGGAAAACCTTTAAAAAAAAAAAAGGGTACAACAATGAAAATGTACTATAGTCTATAGCGTCCCATTTTATTACGAACATAGTTTTACACTCGAAATAAAAACCTTCGCATAAGCTATTATATGATTGATAAATAACAAAATAAATATAAATTTACATATGAAATGATGGTTGTAAAATATGTGGGATTCATTAGAAGAAAGAGATTAATTAAAAGTTTAAAAGTTGATTAAGTAAGTACTAATTTAAGAAATGTAAATTTATATACTAGATTAAGTGATGATCGAATAGGATCTTTATTAAACATTTTCTTGTGTTATAAACACTGGGATTAAAAACCCAGTACCACCATCTGGCTACAAAGCTATACAACGATTAATAAAATCCCTACGCAGATACTAAAACATATAAATACATAAATGAATAGGTGATCAATCAGATATGAACTAAATGAAGTTATAATCAAACAATGTCTGAAGATATTCTTCAAAAAATTTATAACATCCCTTGATGAAAGACGATGTGTGATCACAGTACAAACACGAAAATCATAGACCCGCTAAACTCAAAGATCCATTAAGACCCATGATGAATAATAACACAGAAATTTGAAAAAAAAAATTAGAGACTAAATTTAACTTAAAGCAGAAAATAGAACTCGTTCTAGTTTCTCTTGTTAGGAGATAGTATCATGTCTACTGCGTAATGTTTGATATCTTTGTGTCATTAACTTAACATGCTTACTAGGCTACAAGAGGCAAGTTTATCAGTTTTCTTTGTATAACAATGCAATGATCATGCGTGCAAATTGTCAAAGATACTAGCCATAGTGAAGCGATGAATGGAGAACCAAAATAATGGTGAGAATCACTAAAACACCATCTCTTAGGGCGTAACTCATAAAGTTAAGAGTTTCGCCTGTACCGTATCTAACTGTCTCCATCTCTTATATCGCCGTTCATCAAACTCATATCATTCCCACGTGCGGCCAGTGACAACCCCTCTAGAATGGATAAGGGCAACGCATGTACCGTATCCATACGTTTTCAACATGTAACCATATGATTTTTTTTATTTTATTTTATTTTAAAAAGTTTTAGAATCGGTTTTTATTAAAAGAAAAATTAAAAATAAAACAAATTCATAAAATAAAAATTTTAAACTTTAATTTTAATTACATCTTCAAAATTGAGTATCTAGAGAATTTTCTGAAAAGCATGGCGAATAATTGGCTAACACGTTTAACTTTGGTGCAGTCACGCCGGGTTCAAATCTCGCATTCATGATTCGAATCTTTGATCTTTTTGAAAAAAGTTACAAAAGTGGAAACCCCTACTATTTAGACAATTTCCTTTTTCTAATTGTATTGGAAAAAAAGTTATTAAAACTTTAGACCTTGACTGTTGACCTGACCGTTTATTTTGACCGTTTATTTTGACTTTGACTGTTTTAAATTTGATTTTTTAGTTTCAATGGCTAAGATTGCTTTTGATTTAATTTTCAATGGTCAAGATTAAAACTTTAAAAGTATTTTTAGTTTTAATGGTTAAGATTGTTTTTGTTTTTATTTTCAATGGTCAACATCAAAAGTATTAATTAGGATTAATTAGGAATGATTTATCATTTCCATATATATATATATAACATATAATTTCCTCAAAAACCCAAAGCAAAATCCTCTCAAAACCCTTACATTACATCTTCACCAAGTTTCCCTCAACACCAACTCTAAGATGGATAACAAGGTACAGATTTCTACATTTTTGTTATATACCGAGTAGTTAAGTTATTTATTATTATTATTATCATCATAATTATTACTACCACGTATATTTTTTTGTTAACAAGTACTCCGTATTTGTTAATCGTAATATCTTTTTAGTAACTAATAATAAAACTTGTAACTAATATCAAAACTTTTCATTTTTAACATGACTTTTTTGATTTATTTATATGGAAATTTATACTAAAACTTATAACAAGTATTTATGACTGCCTTGTTTTTGATTTTGTTGATTATACTTTCCGTCTTAATATCATTTTAACGTCGTCCAACATGGTCCAGTTGGAACAGTTTTACACTTTAATTTCTTGTTTTAATTTCCTTTGAACTCATTGTGTACTTCCTAGCTTTACATATTAATGAAATTTCTTGATGTTCAAAAAAAAAAAAAAAAAAACCTTTTTAACGTCAACTCGAACGCACATATTTATGACTGCCTTAATCATGATTTTGTTGAAAAATTTGAATAAACATTATGTTTTTTTTTTTTTTCTAATTTTCTTTGGAGAATTTGTCTAGGAAAACACAAATATGTTTGATTTTATCATGTGATTAATTAGTATACAATCAGAGATTACCATGGAAGTAGTAATGTTAAAGCAATTTTATAATGAATGAATGAATCATACTATATCTAATCCTTGTATAGATTATTCACGATGTTGTTATCGCCACTTTTTATTGGGGATGACTTTTCATGTGTTTGTATGATTAAGATGCGTTACAAGTTGTGGCTTATAATCTGTTTTGCATATTAATTTTGGGCAATCTGTGTTATGTAATTTGTATACATATGATTTCATGGTGCTGCAACTTTATTCTAGAAGTTAAGATTTTTACCATTGACTTTATAAATTTCCATTTAACGAAACATAGAACATTAGAAAGTCCCTTTGTTTGACTTTGCTGGTCCACCATCATTTCCCCTGCATTTTAGTTCTACCAAATACGAAATAATGATCATTTTGTTATCCAGTTTGTAAAACTTTTGATTATGTTTATATAATTTGACCAGGGAAAAGAGCGTGCTGACATGGAAGCCCTCTTGAATGCCATGAAATTATTCAACGACTTGATTGCTAAGGGATTTGGATCGATGGTTAGTGATCAAGGGTATTTAGATAACCTCCTACAAGTAAAGGCATACTTTGAAAAAGAAGTCCCTCCTCAATTGGCACAAAAGTTGGAGACTATCCAGAAGGATGACACAAAAATTGAGGATGCGATTCCTTTAATTGATGAGCTTTTGCAGTATGTTAAAGATGGCGAGGATAAGCGCTCAAGTGACCAAAATGCCCTGGTTACAACACAGGCTCATGATGATACGCAACGTGGTGAAGGAGACGTTGCAGGGATGTATGAACTCAAAAAGTCAAGAAAACCACCTAACAAAATACAGGACCAGAAAACTGTTATCTCTTTGTTTGGATTGACCCAACTTGAGGCTTCAAAGCGATTGAATGGTATGTCCATTTGTATTACATGTTTATTCGCTTTTCTTTGATTCTCTTCATGTTCTCAATATAGATATTAATAAAATAGTTTTATGTTCAAACTATGATATAAATACTACTGTAATAATTAGATTGTGTCTTTTGTATAGTTGACAGGTCCACACTCAAGAATTTTATCAAAAACGAGTTAAACATCCATAGCTGGCCCGGTAAAGCTCCCGTAGGTAAATTCACCCTGCATATCACAACAGTTACCCAACCGGAGAGTCATTATTTCATGAATCTAAGCAAGTCTGGTACTGTTTTCCCTAAGTTGAAAGAATCAATAGGGCATCATTTAGAGATGGGTACTTCTGAAGACTTCAACTTATATTATGAAAAAAATGGTCAAGAGATCTCAATAACTAATCAGGACTCTTGGATGCAATGTCTCAGAGATCAAGACAAGCCATGTGTTCATGTGTTCCTAAAGAAAGTGGAAGCTCCACCAACTGTTATGCTCTAAACTTTTGGTGCATTAGACTTTTATTAATTTGCATGTTGTTATGCTCTAAACTTTTGGTGATCAATCAGATGTTAATTAGTCTTGGGTTGTTTTTAAAGGAGCCCAGTTTACATTGAAACTGGTTCAATAAGATTTATAAACTCAATAACACCTAACGGGCTAATGATAAACATAGGATTCAAATTCAAGCTTGCAAAATCATACTTTGAGATTTGGATTGGGCCAGCTAGGCCTGAATACCCGCCCACTTAAAAAAAATGTACAACACTACAAATACTTTAAACCACCGACAAGATGATATAGACATATAATAGTCGTGTTTCTGAGCTCTTATAATATGTTTTAGGTTCGAATCTATTAGGTATATAATCTTGAAGATAATGAGACAAAACTTTGAGAACATTTCAGAAATACCTTAGTAAAACCGGAAGAGGATTTCCTCAAGTTATTTCCCCAACTTGAGTCAAGTTAAAGAAATCTTGACCCTTGATTCAAGATTCAATTATTATTAACATGACTAATCATATTAGGCTAACTTGAGGGAATCCTTTTCTACTTAAACCTCATTCATCTATATATATTGAAGACACGTATATACCATAACTTTGAAATACATTTGATATATATATTGAAGACACGTATTTATGTTAATAGTTGATAATTGAAATTAAATATAACAGGCCATCCACTGTGTTTTTAAGATTATTTTTTAGAAAAATAATCTTTTCACATGTTTGATTGTGCGAGAGAAAACGGGTCTTGAACATTTCCATCGGGGTCTTTATTGCTCCGAATATAACTAATTCCCTTGGAATATGTATTTTGTAAATTTGCTGAAACTCTTGGAATATTGATTCAAAGTATGTGTTTTTAAGTTTCAATGATCTTTGGATCATAAATAATTGAATATTGGTTTACATAAATGGTCCTAAATATCGTCTCATATGGTTCATGGGTAATGAATAGATACTCTTTGGATTGGGATTCATGGGTCATGAGTATCAATCTATGGTATATACTATCTGTGTCAAATATACGGATTTTACAACATTATTAATATGGAAATTAGTTTATGGAGCAAAAAAGTATTTATACGTTAAAATAAAAGAGTTTATTTACAAAATAACTGAGATATTTAAGTGTAAATACTTGATTTCTAATTCATATTGAGGCTGGATGATATAACAAAGTTTCTTTTATACAAACTCATTCAAAGAAGCGATATATCTTAACCTTAATCACACAATTTGCATAAGTTTTCGTTGATGATTTGTAGAAAAAAAGTAATTTTATTTTGGTTAACTATAGTTCTTAAGAATAAGAAAAGTAGCAGTTTGTTCGTGGATTTTCAATGATATCCTGTGTTGTGATTTTATTTGTATGGTTCGGTTTGTATGAGAATAATATGTATCCTAAATATAGGTCGATTCCAATTAATAATAGCAACAATGATTATCCTAACTATAGTCTATTTAATTTACCAATGAAAACAATATTACAATTGATTTGATTACAATTTGATAAGATGTTAATTTGTACCTTCTTGTCTTTATGTATATAATCGTTACAGCATATACGAAAACGGATTAGTTTTAATTTGCATTGATCCAAATGTTGTAACATCTCTAACTTTTAGCTATATTTTGTTATTAAATAAATATTATGCAATAATTAATTATTTAAATTGAGTTAAATTGTAAATTGGTAATTGAAAAACTAAAAAATGTAAAAGAATTATTTTTAAATTGGTTTAAAATGTAAATTGGTGATAGAATAACCAAAAATTGTAATTAATACTCCCTTTTCCCATATTAAATGTCCTAGTTGACTTTTTGAGTCTTATTTTTTCTCAACTTTGTAAATAAATATTTTCATTTGTGTTATATAGCACTTGATATACATAAATGAATTGATTCAGTTTTAAATGTATTTTTCATTGATATAACTTTCTTTAAATAATATATAATACAAACAAATATATTTACGGTTAATGTCGAAAGAAAAAGATCGACCATCAAAATAAGACAAATTAGATAGGGTATGGGAAGTGATTTTTAAATTGATTTTAACAATAGAGCGTGAAAAAGCTATACAAAAATCATATATGATTTTGTTCAAATTTGTAGGTTTTAAGGTATAAGTGTCTTTTTAAGACTATCTGTGTAAAATCATTTTTGATTTTATGCATACATTTTAGAAAAGTTGCATTCTAAAATCCTAAAATTTAAACCCTTGGGGGCTAAAAGCTAATCCGAGGGGGAAGTGTGATTACGGGGGCTTGCGGGCCGCGCTTTAGTTTAGGGTTTGAAGTCGTAGGTTTAGCTGCTAAAGCTTAATTGCTATTCAAAATTGATTTCACATGTATAATGTTAAAAATCAATGCAAAATCATTTATTATTTTATGCAAAAATTTTAGAAAAGTTGTATTCTACTGTAACAACCGTGATTTTTGACTTGTAATTAACGTGACTAGTTGTGATCTAAACTCGTAATTTAGTAAAGGTCCATTTAATTGGACCCGTTGGCGTGACTTGTATTTATTTGGTTTTATGGTTAATATAATGATTAAATGTTATTTGACGGTTTCGTGACGTGTATTATGTTAGTCGAGATTTAATTTTAATGTTAAGTCGGTATGTGACGTGACGTGACGATTAATTAAACTAGAAACGTAGTCGGGTGATCCATGGGTCGACCCATGA
>JANDBE010000001.1:48347003-48358073 GCA_024320915.1 Erigeron philadelphicus
GTACTCTGTTTGTGTTTTATTTTTAATGTGAAATAAAATGTGTGTGTTATTTAGTTTTTGTTAAATATTGAGGGATTGAAAGTGTAAAGTTAGATAAAATGTAAAATTAAATAAAAGGTGGGTCTAAGACTAGTACTAGTATAAGGTTGGATTTAGAAGGATTGGTCATTGAATAGTTTTTTGTTGATGTGGCGCTAATTATGATTAGTCCTCCTGGGAATGAGCCGTGATAGAAGGCTGCCTCTTGTAGTTTCACTCCTGTAAAAAAAAAAAAAAAAATCTCGTGGCGCCACATGACAAAGAGATGTCTCTTTTTTGAAGCTGAAGTCCCACCAAATCATTTGAGTTTGCATGATATACAGTTTTTGAAACCATATTTCAAGATGAAGGAATCTTGATTTAGCTTGTGAACAAAAACACAAACATAGAATGGGAGAGTGAGAGGATACAAGTTCACAAAATACAGCCAAAGAAAAATAAAGAAAAAAAATTGAACAAATAAAAAGAGAAAATGATTAATGTGACTAATTTATGTGCTTAAAGATAGGCCTAAAAGAGAGATCAAACAATGTGGCAAGATTAAAAGTAGATATGATGAAAAAGTATGAGTGGAAAACATGTGTCATATGATGTATGAAGTAGGCCTATTTTTAGACATATGAGTTAAGCATATATATCATTATCTAATAAAAAATAAAGAGATAATTGAGAGTGAAGGAAAATCAAAAAATGCACAAAACACAAAGTTTATTATCCTTCAATCAAGACCCGCCCAAAATAGACATAAAAAAATATACTCCGTATATTTATTATCCTAAAATCAAGATCTCAGAACAGAAAAATCTTGGTAAAATATGTATACTTACGGGTACATTATTATATTCCAAAGTACATGTGTTGTCTTTGGTATTATTACACAGCTAGCTCAAAGTTATATATGTGATATATGAAATGGCTTGTATTAAATTACATAGATATTGTTCATAGCATATCCCACATATTATGATCCTGTACACATGCCATTAATATTATAAATTATACTATATCTATCCTTAAATGAAGAAGCATGTAAGCAACGTCTAAAATCATCAATTGCATGCCACAAAAACCAGATTATGCACTCTTAACCAAACTGTGCGCGTCCGACGATAAGCATACAACCCGACAAGCAGTCATATGCGAAGAATATACCGAAAGTACCAAAAGATTTAGGTTTAAGACATCATGATACAGTTATACACGTATATGATTTGAGCGATTATGATAAAAGTTTATGCAACAAATGCTGATTTTTCAGATAACAGTTTTAAGATTATAAATGTAATTAGTTATGATATAATATGATGGGATGCGTTAAACACTTGGATAATTACATTTGAAGGAATGCTTATATAAATGAAGAAGGTGATCGAGCAATAATCTGTTATTTGTGTTATTGGATAACCCCAATTTACCAGAGATTAATATTTGTTGGATGTTAAGAAAGAAATCTCTAAAAATAAATAAAAATAAAAAAATAAAAACCCAACCAGAATCATACTTAATTACATTCAAATATGGAATCTTTCCCTTTTGTTTAAGTTAGTAGTTGACTCCCCTAATTGTTTAGTTTAATTTTATGACAAAATCAAATGGAAAATTATACTTAGTTTAGTTTTTAAATAGTTGTATGCAAATAAATAAACCAGCTACCGCCGACCAATAACATGGTACATTAATCAATAAGAGATTGCTTTCATATATAGTTGTTTAATATACTAGATTTCAAATACAAAATGCAATCAAAAGGACATAATGTAATTACTATAATTATTAATGGTATGGTATGCTTCACATAAGGAGAAAGAGAAACAATTAGGGCCATTTACCTTAAGGGGTACTCAACCTCTATCTGATTTAAGTGTTTCTTACATGAAAACTCTCAAAACACAGCCAACTAAGACAATCGGGGTACTCCATATGCGGCGCCCCAATGGCTAAAGGTACGCATCAAGTGGTCCAACCCAGATGAAGGGAGCCCCTAGTCCAATTAACTCCGAGTCCTGGGGAAAACCCACTCGCCCGAAGGCCGGCTGGTGGTAAAAGCCGGTCGCCCTTGGAATCGAACCGGTAGCCGAGGGCCCACTGATCTTCCTTCATCGAGCATGATGCCGCTGAGAAAATAGTTTAGACAACAAGGACTAACCTGAGTCACTTAAAACACATTACCAAAACAACCAAATACCATTGGCACGATATGAATGCTTGAACCGGAACTCTTTTACAAATTTTTAGCAGTATGCACTCGATATGGATATAATGAAACATAGAGTCGGATCAATATTACAAATAACTATGTTAAACACGCTTACAGAAACAAATGTTGTCAAAAACTCGTATCAATATTACAAATAACTTCAAATGATGTTTCATGGAACCAACACATTTCATATCTTAATCACATGCAAAGATTTTTTCAAATCATTGATAATAAGGGATTAGGAAAGTACCTTCCTTGATGATTATGTCAAATCTGAATCCGTACTTACAGTTGGGTCTAACCTGTCAAAGTGGATAAATTAAGTAAATAAATTACTGATATTAATAAAGATTTCAAGATGCTGTAAATGGAATGAAAGTACTACTGATGTGCTGTGATGATGATATAATTTAAGACCAAGTATTATTAACTTTACCAACTTCAGATAAACCTTCTATACTTATAACATGGTATGATATCATTCCTGACATCATTATTATCATAACAAAACAATGCTGTAGATTATGCTTTTTTTATTGCAAACAAATAAGATGCTATATATATAACACATTCTCCTATTGCCATTCTTCAAAAGAACCTGCCTCTGGTTTTCCTTTATGCGGTAAATCATATATGGAGGGTGGAGATGTGTTTAGAGTTAGCAGTGCACGTATAAGCAGTTCTAACATATGGAGAAGTAGCGGCAGAGATATTTTTTCAAGATCTTCAGTGGAAGAAGATGATGAAGAAGCGTTAAAATGGGCTGCCATAGAGAAACTACCAACACATCTTCGCTTAGAAAGAGGCATATTAACTGAAGAAAAAGGGCAACCAAGAGAGATTGATATAAAGAATCTTGATTTGGTCGAAAAAAGGAATCTTTTGGAGAGGCTTGTGAAGATCGCAGAGGAAGATAACGAGAAGTTCTTGTTAAAGCTTAAAGATCGCATTGACCGGTAATTTAAGCTTAGTATCATCATCATGCATCGTTTCTTGTAACTTTTTATAAATATATATTTCTCCTGACATTTGGATAAACACAGGGTTGGGCTTGAACTTCCAACAATTGAGGTCCGTTATGAACATTTGAACATTGATGCAGAAGTATACCTTGGTGGCCGGGCACTGCCTACTGTATTTAACTTTGTGGTCAATATTCTACAGGTGGTTATATTGTCCTTTTATAATCTGAAAGTATAAAACTTTTACAGCTTCATTCAAAGTTCACTGCAAACTGATCTTTTTTTTCTCTCCAGGGATTATTAAACTATCTGCATATTCTACCCAATAGAAAGATCCCATTACCAATTCTTCATGATGTCAGTGGTATCATCAAGCCTGGGAGGTGAGAATCTATATAACAAGTTTTGAAATTAAAAACCTAATCAATAACACCTAATGTCACAAATAATCATATAAAAACATATGGTTTATGCAGAATGACATTGCTATTGGGCCCACCAAACTCAGGAAAAACAACACTCCTCCTGGCTTTGGCTGGAAAACTTGGGATAGATTTGAAAGTAAGTGAACATTTTCGGCTTGTGAATTACCTATAAATGAACTGTTGTTTATGAATTCTTGTGGTAATTTGATCATCAATTTTGCAAAAATGCCAGAAATAACATACTAACTCTGCCGTTTAAAAAAAAACTAACTCAGTAACTTGCAAGAGTCAATGGTTTTGAATGAATTTGTGGACACAATTGTCTACAGGTATCAGGTAGAGTAACCTACAATGGGCATGAAATGAAAGAGTTTGTGCCCCAACGATCATCTGCGTATATAAGTCAACATGACCTTCATATTGGAGAAATGACGGTCAGAGAAACATTAGCTTTCTCTGCCAGATGTCAAGGAGTCGGATCAAGTTATGGTCAGTATCACGACTACAAACATCTAACATACATATGTATATATGCACTATATGCATATAGTTATGCATTACAAATTTGACCAACCTGGCACATGACTTCGAAAATTTTGCAGAAATGTTGGCAGAATTGTCAAGGAGAGAAAAGGATGCAAACATTAAACCGGATCCTGATCTTGACATCTACATGAAGGTGAAATATAAAAGAAGGAAACAATCATTAATAAAGATAAATATATTCCATTTGCACCTAATAAATTCGTAAAAAAAAATTGTTTTTAATTCTGCAGGCAGCATCACTAGAAGGACAAGAGGCTAGTGTTGTGACTGAATATATTATTAAGGTACAAAAATTAGCCAGTGTTGGATATGAAATAAATTCAAGGAAGGCATCCATATATATTTCTGATTATAATCTTTTCATATGAAGATTTTAGGCCTTGAAGTCTGCGCCGATACCATAGTAGGCGATGAAATGTTCAGGGGTATTTCTGGAGGACAAAAAAAGCGAGTCACAACAGGTACAAAATATACAAACATAATCAAAAGTGTTACAAACTGGATAACAAAATGATGATTGTTTTTTATTTGGTAAAACTGAAATGCAGGGGAAATGATGGTTGGACCAGCAAGAGCTTTGTTCATGGATGAAATATCAACTGGATTGGACAGTTCAACAACTTTTCAAATAGTGAATTCGATTAGGCAATCAATCCATATTCTTCAAGGAACTTCTGTAATATCACTCCTCCAGCCCGCACCAGAGACTTATGACCTATTTGATGATATCATCCTTCTTTCGGATGGACAAATTGTTTACCAAGGTCCCCGGGAAAATGTTTTAGAGTTTTTCGAGTATATGGGATTCAAATGTCCCGAAAGGAAAGGTGTTGCAGACTTCTTACAAGAGGTAACTAAACCTTTTAGTATATATTAACTTCACTTGAGTTTTTTTGAAAAATAATAGTATTGATTTCACCCCATGCTTGATTATCATAGGTGACATCAAAGAAAGATCAAGAGCAATACTGGACAAAAAGAGACGAGGCTTACAGTTTTGTCACTTCAAGAGAATTTGCAGAGGCATTCCAGTCATTTCACATCGGAAGAAGGCTCGGGGATGAACTTGCTACTCCATTTGATAGATCAAAAAGCCACTCTGCTGCTTTAACGACAAAGAAGTATGGTGTCAGCAAAAAGGAATTATTTAAAGCTTGCATATCGAGAGAATACTTGCTTATGAAAAGAAACTCATTTGTCTATACATTCAAGATGACACAGCTCATTTTGATGGCCTCTATTACAATGACCCTATTTCTAAGGACCGAAATGCCAAAAGATACTTTTATTGATGGTACGATTTTCATGGGTGCTTTATTTTTTGCATTAGTCACAATCACATTCAATGGTTTCTCAGAGCTATCTTTGAGCATTCTAAAACTTCCGGTGTTCTACAAGCAAAGAGATCTTCTGTTTTTTCCTGCTTGGGCTTACTCTATACCGACATGGGTTCTAAAGATCCCGGTCACAGTTGTTGAGGTTGCCACTTGGGTAATTATGACTTATTATGTCATAGGATTCGATTCAGATCCCGCAAGGTAATGATAGATTATAAACGAAACAAATGGTTAATTCTTCATTTCTACTCTATTTCATATGATGCATGTATCTGATAATTGATTTTCTTTTTACACCTTTCTGTAGGTTCTTCAAACAAATGTTTTTGCTCATATGCATTCACCAGATGTCTTCTGCTCTATTTCGTTTCATAGCATCATTAGGAAGAAATGTTATCGTTGCCAACACATTTGGCTCATTTGGATTACTAACTATATTTGTGCTTGGTGGATTCATCTTGGCACGAGGTAATATATATACATAATGTCACGGTCATCTATCTTCTATATTGTTCAAGAACTTGTACGGAGAAGAGAAATATTACACAATGTACCTACCATTCGAAATCCATTTTCCACTGCAGATGACATAAAAGGTTGGTGGATATGGTGTTATTGGTTTTCACCTATGATGTATGGACAGAACGGCTTGGCTGTCAATGAATTCCTTGGAGAGAGTTGGAGAAAGGTAAGCATCATTCAAACTAACACAATGTGGATGACATTATAAATCAAGTGAAGATATATCATTTAACATAATGAATATTTTGTAGGTTTCTCCCAACTCTACAGAAACAATTGGTGTTTTGGTCCTTAAGTCTCGTGGAATTTTCCCGGAAGCATATTGGTATTGGATAGCCGTAGCTGCTTCAATTGGTTATATGTTTCTATTTAATATCTGCTTCACCCTGGCTCTCGAATATCTCAACCGTAAGGATTTAACTTAGCCTACATATTTTGTATATGACATTAATCTCTAAAAGAGAAAAAAAAGATAAGTGTACATCATCAAATACCTGTTATGCAGCCTTTGGAAGTGCCCAGGCAGTTCTATCTGAGGAAAGCATGGCTGCAAGACAAGCTATAAAAATGGGACATCCAACTGAATTATCAGCAAGACCTCCAGCTGGTGAATCATCGAGAACCAAAAAACGTTATCTATATAACAGAGGTTGTAATTAGTAGTTTAAACATTATCTATATTACAATATGCAGAAAAAAAGAATGAAGTTCGAATGTCATCAAGAGTGGGAAACATTAACGAAGCAGGCGATATCAAAAAACGTGGAATGGTTCTACCTTTTGTACCCCTGTCCATTGTATTTGATGATATTAGATATGCAGTCGACATGCCACAAGAAATGAAATCTCAAGGTGTAGCCCAAGATCGGTTAGAACTACTGAAGGGTGTTAGTGGTGCATTCAGGCCCGGAGTTCTTACAGCTCTAATGGGGATTAGTGGTGCTGGTAAGACCACTTTAATGGATGTTTTGGCAGGAAGAAAAACCGGTGGTTATATTGACGGTAGAATCACAATCTCTGGGTACCCAAAAAAGCAAGAAACATTTGCTCGTGTAGCAGGATATTGTGAGCAAACCGATATTCACTCACCACATGTTACAGTCAGTGAATCTTTACAATATTCTGCATGGCTTCGGTTACCTCCTGAAGTTGATTCTGCAACTCGACAGGTAAAATTTAATGATAATTTAGACTATATTACAGTTTATGTGATGGCGTGATTATAATATTTGATGTTATGTTTTATCATGTGTAGATGTTTGTTGAGGAGGTAATGGAGCTGGTTGAGCTGGTTCCACTAAGGGAAGCACTTGTGGGATTACCAGGAGTGAACGGGCTTTCAACTGAACAGAGAAAGAGATTGACTATTGCAGTCGAGCTTGTAGCTAACCCGTCTATAATTTTCATGGATGAGCCAACATCGGGACTTGATGCACGGGCTGCAGCCATAGTCATGAGAACGGTTAGAAACACGGTTGACACAGGAAGAACTGTGGTCTGCACCATACATCAACCAAGCATCGACATTTTTGACGCTTTTGACGAGGTAAGTTTATATCAAGTACTAACGTATTGCATTTCTAACTGAACCTAATAAACTAATATTATCGAATACAGTTATTTCTGCTAAAAAGAGGTGGTGAAGAAATATATGTTGGTCCATTAGGCCGTCTTTCTTCTCATTTGATCAAGTACTTTGAGGTTAGTATGATAGGCATTCTCAAATATTTAATTCTTCTGTAAGCTTAGTTGAACTATGAGCATAAATTATCGTCTTGAATGAAGGAAATCGACGGAGTTCAAAAAATCAAAGATGGATACAATCCAGCAACCTGGATGTTAGAAGTGACTTCAGCGGCACAAGAAACAACTCTGGGGGTTGACTTTGCAGAACTGTACAAGAACTCGGAATTATTCAAGTAGGATGATAGTGGCTTCGTCACTTGAAACTCTTATAACTTGAAATTGCACAATACAAGTAGGATGATATTGACTACCTTTCTATATCTCTCGCAGGAGAAATAAAGATTTGATTAAAGAAAGCAGTAAACCGATACCTGGTTCTTCTGATATTGAATTCCGTACCCAATATTCACAATCGTTTTGGACACAATGTATGGCATGTTTATGGAAACAGAATTGGTCATATTGGAGAAATCCCCAATACACTGCTGTGAGGTTCTTATTTACAACCGTCATAGCTTTGATGTTTGGCACAATCTTTTGGGACATGGGATCCAAAAGGTAAGCAGGTCGAGTTTAACCAACAGTCATTATAAAGATTTTTTAAGCAAAATAGACCTATTAACTTGTTTTACTTCTACAGGAGGAACAAACAAGATCTATTTAATGCCATGGGTTCTATGTATGCTGCTATACTTTTTATTGGAGTACAAAACGCGACATCAGTGCAACCAGTTGTTTCTATAGAAAGAACAGTCTTTTACAGGGAAAGAGCTGCTGGGATGTATTCGGCTTTGCCATATGCTTTTGGACAGGTATAATATTTTGGGTTTGTCGATATCCATATCATCGTTTTATCTGTGTTACTTATATCTTAAGTATTATACAGGTTATGATCGAGATCCCATACATCTTTGTTCAGACTATTGTCTATGGGCTCATTGTATATGCAATGATTGGGTTCGAGTGGACAGCAGTCAAGTTGTCGTGGTATCTATTCTTTATGTACTTCACCTTCTTGTACTTCACGTTTTATGGGATGATGACGGTTGCAGTAACCCCTAACCACAACTTTGCTGCTATCATCTCATCGGCATTCTACGCTATATGGAATCTTTTTTCAGGGTTTATTGTTCCACGCACTGTAAGTTCCAAGATCTAATAAATTACTAATACTTAAAAGGTGGTTGTCACTTATAAAACTAACTCTTAAACTATTTCTCATATATATTAAACAGAGGATTCCCATATGGTGGAGATGGTACTATTACATATGTCCTATCGCATGGACATTATACGGTATGGTAGCTTCACAATTTGGTGATATAACAGATAGGCTCGATACAGGGGAAACAGTTGCAGACTTCGTCCACAACTTTTATGGGTTTGAGTTTGACTTTGTTAAATATGTGGCAGTGATCATAGTCGGATTTACTGTTTTGTTTGGGTTCATTTTCGCATATTCCATCAAGGCATTTAACTTTCAAAAACGATAGTGAACCCGTTCACGTGTTCATCGAAGATGAACCCGATACTACCCAGATCCCGAAAGTACAGGTAAGCAATGGGGAGTATGTAAATCAAGAAACTTGTTTTATTTCCAACCATCTTATATTACTTAGTTGAGTTATGTGTCCTACTAATGACTAAAAGTCATAAACCTCTCTATAAATGGAAACCTTACAGTGTATTTATCCGGAACATAAGGAAGAAATTTTGAGCACATTTTTCATCATTTTAAGTTAGCATAAACTTGTATCCAAGTTATAGACTTGCGAATGTATAAATCACATTTCCAACTATTTGTTGATATATGCATATATAGTTCTGTCTTTAATCAAGTAACCAGTGTATTTCTGAGGTGACAGCCATATTAAGTTACACAAAACCTGGTGTCAAGTCACTGATTTACAAGTAATAAAAAATCACTAAAGATCAAAACCTATCGATACATGTGGCAAATGAGTAATAACAGATGTGTAATACAAAGTGGAGATCTCAGGGACATTTCATCAAACAGGTTATAGGCATTATCAAACAGAGTAAAAATAGATACTGAAAGGGCAAAAATCTTACCTTGTTTATGTGGGGCTTTGTAGAATAAATCACAGGTGGGGAAGCTTTAAAATCATTGGCTCGCAAAATATAAACTGGACAAACTTTGCAAATTATTTTGTGCAAGGGATTTGGCCTTTTAAAAAAAAAAAAAGGTGAATTTCGCTGGATAATTCGTTTCGTGATTCGAGAATGGAAGGTCTAGCATGCGTTGTTTTAATCGGGTCCACGTTAAAGAGCTCATTTGAAATAGAAATGCCTATTTTAATTTTTTTTTTGAAAGGCAGAGCGGATAAATGGCTAACACCCCCAACTTTTGATGCGCCCACGCCGGGTTCGAATCTTGGCAATGCCCTAAAGGATTTGCTCTCCCATGTGTAGATGGGTATAACATTGCTAAGGCCCCCTCACCACATTTGCATGTGACAAGATTTGAACCCATGACCCCTTAGGAAGAAACCACAAAGTGGAAAACTCCCTAACCACTAGGCTATCACCCTAATGGCTTTTTTTAACTATATATATTTGCATAATAGTAAAAAATACATAGTCTTAAATATCTGATTGTATTACATCATAATTGATCTAGATTATACAAATGAAAATCATATCCGCACTAAATAATACTATTAGATTATTTAATGATATAAATTTTTTACTTTCTAAAATATTATTGAGAATGTGAATGTGAAGAAAGAGAGAAACACGGGGTATCACGTACGTTAGGCCTTTCTTTTTCAGGAGCCGCGTCTTTCCCTATTCTTCCACTATTCATCAGTTTTTTACTCTCTTTGAACACCACAAGTCCACAAGAACATCTCCTCCTTATAATCCCTTAATCTTCTCATATTCTTTCCCTCACATCATTTTTTCGGGCCCCACTTCCTTCCCAAAAAGCACGTCTAATGTTAAAACAAACCTTGTGGACCCTCCGAAGATGCACCCACTCCTTGGTGTCGGACGCGGGAGGACACAACTATAAGGAAGGGCCTTAGTGTTTATTTTGAGGCGGTCAAACGGTTGTATCACACCATTCCACTTGCAGTGCATTGGTTGGACATAAGGCAATAGTCTCTTTGTGATGGGAGAGGTCTCAGGATCAAACCTTGAAAGGGTAGAGTTTTATCTCTAGTTAGTGTTGTGCCTTCGGGCGGCTTGTAAGGGTTTTTTTCCTCTTACCGAGTATCGGAGAGTGAGAAGGTATGTAAAACTAACTTAAGCTAGAGTGTAACACCCCAAATTATTTAAGGTAAAAGAAAATTAACCCTTTATATAGTTTTGACATTAAAATAATTTCCTAA
>JANDBE010000001.1:48366125-48377698 GCA_024320915.1 Erigeron philadelphicus
TGATTTTTGATATGAATGATATAGATATTTTGATTACAAAAAAGAAACATTTTCATATATACAGAAGCGTAAATTGGTCATATATTTTTATTCAGACCATTCGTTCAGCATAAAATGTTAACCACTATTGATTTATTCACAATTTACTGCATACACCCTATGTAGATACAGGACTTGATGTCAAAAAAATTTAAACATGCCCTTATTGCATAAAAACTATGATAATTCCCTAAACCCTTTTTGGGAGGTGATTATAGTTCAGAAGTCAGAACATTGAGTATCTACCCTAGTATATTTTCCCAAATAAGGAGAGCAAATTTTCACTATATACTTTTGAATATTGAAGTCATATGTGATGATTCCTTATCTTCTGCTTCTCATAAACATGAATAGGAAATAAAAACGGAAATGAATCCAATGTTGAATCCTAGAGCTGCGGGCCCTGAAGTATCATTGATTGGAATTCCTGGTAATGTTCTAACTAAATCATATCTTGTATCATTTACTGTATAGTTATCGAGAACTTCATGTAACGACATCCTTTTTATGTAGGATCAAATCAAGGCAGTAACAATTTGACATTAAAAGGATGGCCTCTCACAGTAAGCATCTTATTTAATTATCTGCATTTAGCCCGTCTACCATTCACTACTTATGGAATTATACATTTATATTACTTGTGATGATGGTAATCAACAGGGATTAGATCAGTTACGATCTGGTCTAATGCAACAGCAGAAGTCTTTCATGCAAGGCTCCCAGCCGTTCCATCAGCTACAGATGATGTCACCGCAACATCAACAGCAACTCCTGTTAGCACAACAAAACATGACATCACAATCGTCCAACGATGAAAGCAGACGGCTAAGAATGCTCCTTAATAACCGCAGCATGAGTATGGGCAAAGACGGCCTTTCTAGTTCTGTTGGTGATATACCAAATGTTGGATCCCCAATGGGCGTTTTACCTCGTGGAGATCCTGATATGATGCTCAAGGTTTTCTTTTTTTCTTTTTTTTTTTAATCTTCATACGAAGTTGTTATCTTCTTGACTGTCATGAACACGGGCGATGATAAGTAAATCTATTTATTTCCTATTTTAGTTAAAAATGGCGCAGATACAACAACAGCAACAACAGCAGCAACAAAACGGTAATCAACAACAGCAACAGATTCATCATTCTCTTTCTGCCCCACCACCCCAAAACTCAAATCTCAATCTTCAGCAAGAAAAAATTGTGGGTGCAAGTAGTGTTGGTGATGGGAGCATGTCAAACTCGTTTAGAGGAAATGATCAGGTCGGGTCGACTTTACCCTTATTCTAGTTAATTGGGTTTTCAAATCTTAACATGGGTTACAGATTCTAATGTCTTATGAGGTTTCAAAATGCCAGGCTGGAAGAAAAAGAAAGCAGCCCGTGTCATCTTCAGGACCTGCCAACAGTTCTGGAACAGCTAACACGGCCGGACCATCGCCAAGTTCAGCACCCTCAACTCCATCAACTCATACACCTGGAGATGTGATCTTCATGCCTGCTTTACCACATAATGACAATTCTTCGAAGCCGTTAATGATGTTTCGACCTGATGGGCCGGCAACTCTTACATCTCCATCAAATCAGTTGGTGAGTGAAGTGTGTGTGGTATGTAAGTCGGTTTACTTTTTAAATTGATTAGTATTGCAGTGGGATGACAAGGACATTGTGCAGGCTGACATGGATCGTTTTGTGGAAGATGGATCTCTTGATGATAATGTCGAGTCTTTTTTATCTCACGATGATACGGATATGAGAGATACGGTTGGTCGCTGTATGGATGTGAGCAAAGGTTTGTATACCTTTTGGCCTGTTACGCGGTGCTAATTTTGAGACTATGATATGTGGTTAAAGATGAAATGTCAGCTTTCTCTTTTGACTTTAAGCTTTATCTGATGTCAGGATTTACATTTACGGAGGTCAATTCTGTTCGTGCTAGTCAAAGCAAGGTTGTTTGTTGCCATTTCTCGCCAGACGGTAAATTGCTTGCTAGTGGCGGCCATGACAAGAAGGTAACTTTTAGGAAGACTTGTAATCTGAAATTACAAAATTGTGAGTGCTATCTTACTGGTATTAATTCATGTGGATTGTAATGCAGGCTGTACTATGGTACACAGATTCTTTAAAGCCAAAGACAACTCTTGAAGAGCATACATCAATGATCACAGATGTGCGTTTCAGCCCAAGCATGCCACGCCTTGCCACATCATCCTTTGATAAAACAGTCCGTGTTTGGGATGCTGACAATGTTAGTTGATCTAGTTGTCCTTGAATTTATGTTTTGCATTTAAAGATCGAATATTGATTTGCTTTATGGCTAATAATCTAAGTTATGACTTTGACTGGCAGCCTGGCTTTTCTCTCCGTACCTTTATGGGGCATTCTGCTTCAGTGATGTCACTGGATTTCCATCCAAATAAAGACGACCTCATATGTTCGTGTGACGGGGATGGGGAGATACGATATTGGAGCGTAAATAACGGTAGCTGTGCTCGTGTGTTCAAGGTATGAATGGCGATGAAAGAAAAATATGCAGTTCTATTTATTGCAATCGTTTATTATTTATTAACTGAACTTTGTGTGTATTCTGGTTCATCAGGGAGCAACGGCACAGGTGAGATTCCAGCCACGCCATGGAAGATTTCTTGCAGCAGCTGCAGAAAACATTGTATCTATACTAGATGTCGAAACTCAAGCTGTTCGATATACACTACCTGTTAGTTTCAACTCTTTCCATTTTCACTCATATTGTTCATTTATCGTATCCGAGGGTGCATTTTGTAATGTAATTGATTATGTAGGGGCATACAAAACCTATCAATTCTGTTTGCTGGGACCCGAGTGGCGAGTATTTGGCATCAGTTAGTGAAGACTCGGTTCGAGTTTGGTCTCTTACAGCAGGAAATGAAGGGGAGTGTGTCCATGATCTTAGCTGTAATGGCAATAAGTTTCACTCGTGTGTTTTCCATCCTAGTTATGCTTCGTTGTTGGTCATTGGATGTTATCAGGCAAGTTATCACTCTTTTTCATAATGTAACATGTCAAAATGATGCAAGTGTCGGTTTATTTATATTTGAATTTTGATATGTCAATGCAGTCTTTGGAGCTATGGAACATGTCGGAGAACAAAACTATGACTTTATCAGCTCATGAAGGATTGATTGCAGGTCTGGCATTGTCTACTAGTACAGGTTTGGTAGCCTCGGCTAGCCATGATAAAATTGTTAAACTATGGAAGTGAAAAATTTGTGAACACAAATCAAACATGTTGTATGATCTGTATTGTACCCTGCTTGAATCTATGTAATCTTGCTCTTTTCCCCCCTTCATTGGTGGAAATTTGAAATTTAGTACCAAAGGAGTTCAATTTGTCATATGAAGTCAATTCCTATGACATATTGACAGCAAAAATGCAGTATATCAACATAAATTACCTCTGCTACTAGATTCTATAAACGTTTGAAAAAATACGTCACGTGATTCTCTTTGTACGCAGTTACTCTATAAAGGCATAAAAAAATCCAGAATATGCCGTATAGGACCTGGGTTGATGGTCCTTCGTCAATTTGGTCTATTAATGCACCAACTTGAACAAGGCAAAACTCTGAAAATTAATAGTTAACATGCCTCACTTGGAGAGATTGCGTCATAAGTCTTTAACACCATATTATGCCGCTTTATATAAAGGTATGCAGTTAATACTTAATAGTCAACTTCTGGTTGCCCCTTGGAGTTCTTTATGATGAAATTACAAATACCATGATGTACAAACTGAGAATTTTGGGTAATCGGTTTACCAAAATGAAAAGATTACCGTTTCATTATGATTGATTGTCGCTAACAAGGGATTTCCACTCAAAAGAGATATGGCAACAAGTGAGCAAACACTACTTGGATTAGTATGAGCACGATCGAGATTAATCATTTTAAATTCTATGAGGACTAATTTACGCCATGGTAGCACATATCTCACCAGATTTTCTTGTGTAATCACGTTGTCGAAGGAGAAAGTTGAGTGTCAACTTTAGTACCGATAAAGTTAAAAGAATTTCATGTATAATACAGAATAATGCAAGTGAATTTTTTGGAATGACGACTTTTAAATAGAACACAACCACCCAACGAGGGAAATCATACCTTGCTCCCATAACAAGCGGGATTAATAGGGGCTAAATTTGCATATGATAAAATTCGAACTTCCGCTGCCTGTTATTATTGTCTAACTGCAAGTGAATTAATTACTATCAAATAAAAAATATCAAATAAATAATAAGATTTTAACAAACATAACTTTGAGGTTATGGTTAATTACATACGACATACAATAATATGACTAATTTTGACGAAACTAAACCCAAGGTCTTGAGATTCTTAGGGATGACAAAACTTTGAGGTTTTTCTCTTTGAATACTTGTAATATTTTATGGTCAACATCTCGTTGTCTAAGGTGTTGCAAGGCTCCACTATTATACGATGAGATTTTTCTGATGTCGTATACCGACTGAATTTTTGGAAAAAAACAATAGTAAATAAAAACAGGAAGACAAAAAGGTAATAATAATAAATACTAGAGGGGTGTAAAGTGTTGTTTACAAAAGTACCTGCTACAATCCGGTGACACCACCAATCGAACAATTAAATTTGAAATCTCCGCCACCGTAAACCACCACCATTTTATGTTTAAATAATTGATTGTTTTATATATATACTTGTATATTGTACTTTGCAGCTTGAAGATTTAAATTAATTTACAGAAATATTATTGAGTGATAGGACATGTCAGAAAAGGTGAATCAGTTTGGTACTTAAGTTTGTTAGATTTGATCAAATTCAAATAGATGCTTTTTTAATCGTACATAGAAGCTTAAACTTTTTTTTTTCTTTTTTTAATGTGTTTTTTTAGGACCAACAGAGAACAGAAACTTTGAACAAGATTAATAATTTGAGATATCGAGCCGAGAAGGCGGAGGCTACGGATAATGTACACCGATTACTTCCTCTTCTCGAGACGTTAAAGGTTGTTGCTTTTCGTTACTTTTGTGTGTATATATAATTACATATATATATATATATATATATAGGTTTTGCATTTAGAGAAATTAGGTGTTGAATTGTTTGAAAAATGCTATTTAGGTTCTTGAGAAGCAAGAAGTGGAAATTGAATCGAGTTACAGTGAAAAATGTGCTAGACTGCAGTTGGAAGTTAACGAGTTGGCGGAGATGGTAGAGAGTGATGATCATGGGGAGAATTATGCGCGTGTAGTTGATCGGTCACTGGCTAATGCGATCGAGAGACTGAATTTAGCCAAAACGGTATACCTTTGAGATACGAAAAGTGGGAACATATTCGTACATTTGTGTTGTATAAATATAATTCCGATTATGTTGAACTTCTTTTTGTTGATATTTTGCAGGACCTTGCTTCGAAGCTAAGGGAAATTACGTCATTGAAGCGCCAGTGTGATGAAGTGCCAACACAAGCAGAACTCGTCCAGTAAGTTGCTTTTCAATACGTTCCTTCACTAGTGGTTAAGATTTGTATGGTTTAAGGCAGTTAGTCGATAAAAAGGATAAAATTAAATTAAACGTAATGTATTTTGTTAAATGTGAAAAGCATTGTGTCACTGTTCCAGGTATGAACGTCGTTTTTCAGAACTTAATGCTCACATCCAGGTATATCAGATTTCCCACGTTTTGATCAGTGCATCAGTTCTCTCTGATATATTCACCATTTAGTAGTTTGTATCATTTCATCCTTACTTTTGATTAGAGAAGGCTTCGACAAACTCGTAAATACTATGCCACCTATAACGCGTTGTTGGAAATAAAAGAGCTGATGCTAAAGGAAACATCCTTGTTAAACTCTATGAGCTCGCAGGTATATTAAACCTATGTTGATCTCAACTATAAATTTTAACTTAAATAGAATAATACTACTTGAGAAGGCATGAATCCTTTATCACTGTTGTAATTTTCTTTGCTTTTTGGATACACAAATTTTAACAGTTGCATGATGCGCTTAACAGTCCTGCTGGTCGTATAACATTGACTAGTTCCTTGGAGGGAATTTCAAAGAGTATTCAACAGGTAATAAATACACTTTGACCGTTGTCTTCAAATATGTTATTTATTATAAAATTTATGAGTTTATTTAGAAGTTTAACACGTTAGTAATTCTGGGTCTAATTCTCCTTAAAGATTGCATCATGAAATTGGATCTGCAAAATTTTGTCAATCTGTCATGGTCTAAGGATATTTTAGGCATTTAACAAATAATTGAACAATTTTCTAACACTATGTGGCTAGTCAATTGTCACAATATTTATGAGATGGATGGAGTATTTGTTACATACTATGTAGTCATCAAAGTTTCCTAGGAAAGCACAAGAATTCACATCAATTTTTAAAAGTTTGAAGATATGGATACTTATTTCTTGTGCAGAAGCTTCAAAATGTGCAACTTACACTGCAAGCAGAGCAAAAAGCTTGTGAAGCTTTGAAGAAAAAGCATGCTGAAGCAAACTTGGAGAAAAGGCGTTGCTATGCTCTGTTAAAGGCATTTCAAGTAAGGAAAACTATGAAATTTTCATTGCGATTCTTGTGAAGCTTACAAGTGATACTTAGAATAAGAATAGAATTATTTCTAGACATTCTTGATCAACCCTTTAACAACAATTCTTTTTAAAAAATCCCTAAGCACTGAACCTAATTAGACATTGTATCACGCATATTGATGTTGTTGATAAGCATCGTTATTCAATTGGAATAATGGCGAGCTTAATTGTTCAGCATGAATGTATGTTATCACATGTATTTCATTGTCACAATGATTATTAAGTGTTTGTATAATAAACAGAAGGATTTGACCATGAGCCAAATGTCATGCTATTGTTTTAATATGGGTAAATTTATATCATCTATTCTCCTACCAAGTAAACCATCAAAACTTACCTTAGCATAATAACATAACATGATAGCTGGTCTTATTTACATTTTAGTTTACTAATGTCATAGAATCTTATGTCACCATGGGTGTCTTCTATTTTTACTCATATTAGGAAGAGTGCACTAGGAATGAGAGACTTCGGAATCAAACTCCAAACATTCAAATGTGAACTGTAACTCTTTGACAAAGATTGGTACAAGAAAGTATCCAACCAATGTGGAGCCTGAAGCCTAACTTTACTTAAGAGGTCCAGTTCTGTATCTTATTTTGTATATTTAAGAGGTTGTGTTTTATGCATTTTACTTAAACTTCATGTATCTTTGATTAGTATTTAGCAACCCAACCTTGAATAGTTATCTAAGTACTTACAAATTTACAGTAAGGGTTTGCCTGCCTTGAGTTTTGCCTAATGTATGCATTATGATAAATGTAATAATTATTCAAGGTTATCAATCAAAACCATAGTTATCGAAACCAAGTCTTAGCCCTTAGGAATGGTGTAAACATTTAAATACTCATTCGACCGGTTATCAAAACCAAGTCTTAGCCCTTAGGAATGGTGTAAACATTAAAATACACATTCGACGAGTTATAAACGCTTAAGTCATTTGTTACTCGTGACGCTAAATCAAAACCAAAATTGACCAATTCGTTATGAATGAGCCAAAGTTATCATATGCAATAATGCAAAAGTAGTTCATCTCTTGGCAAAGGTAAAGCACATATCATATATGACATATTGACATGCACCATTGGAAACAGGCTTGGTAAAGTCATTTATTTGGGCCAACCCATTAAACATTGCAAATCGCATGTATTTTGGGCCATTACGTGAACTTTCTTACCATTCTTTGAAAATAAGAAAAATGAAAACCATCTCATAGACTCATACTATGAAACTTTCAATGTTGAAGGGGCCAGGGGGCATCTAAAATTTACTGTGGTCATCTTTGATTTTTACAAAATAAGACGGTTTTCCTTGGTAATGATAAGTGCATCAGAATATAATAAACTTGTTATGTTTTGTTATTATGTGTATCCAACCTTAAAAAAATTTATTGCATATATCAAACTCTCAATTGTTTGTTATTGTGTGTATTTGACTTTTATACTTCGAATATGTTGACATAGCATGGCAATGTGGCAAACTTATATGGTTGTCCTGTCTACAAATAAAATTTACTTAACAAAGAGGTAACTAGGAACATACAATAGCCATGGCCTATGAGTTGAAAATTTCATATATACGAAAGAGGTATTTAGAGTTTGAAAGCAAAATAAAATAAGTTTAATACATTTTCATGTATTTTTCACATCTTACTATTTCACTTGATGAAATTTTATACTATGACGAACAAGTTTTTCCGAGATGCTTTAGCATTGTAATTGGTCTAGAAGTGTTGGCTAAGAACTATGTTAAAAACATGTGGCGAGAAAATTTAGTTGGCAATAGTGACTGAAAATAACATTGGGCTACACCTACTTATTGTCCATCTTGTGTTAATTTGTACCGATTAAAAGTCTGTTTAGAATGTCCGAGCCAGGTATTTCCTTTGAATGGCGACATATGTAAAATACTCATAATACTCATTCGTTCCAAAGGCCAAAGTAACTGTTTAGCTTTGTTATTACTCGCAATATGATTTAATTTCTAAAAGTAGTTGTACATATAAAATTATATTAAAATGATCAAGTTTTATTTTACGGAAAATGATTAATCAACCTAACTCATATTCCTAAAATTCAACCTAATATCTTAAGAACTTGACATGTAAATTCCACTAATTCTCTTTTCTAATCTTGCCTCTGATTTTTCCACGTGTCACCATCATATAATTAGGCCGATAATTAGACATACAACTTAGGTTGATCTATCATTATCTTTTACATATATCTCTGATGACTTTAACTAACGAAAATAATTTCTTTTGTACCCAAATTCCGACCAACGACTTAACAAATAATTTAAAAGGCCCTTCACGTGTAGACTTTTAAGTAAAGCAAGAGGGCTGCTGTTTATTTTAAATTTTATAAAACCAGATGATGGTCTAGAAGGATGTAATAGCAGTTTTCCAATTATTACAACTAGTTTTGATATATTAACTTTGGCATATTTGCATGTCATAATCATAAAAGTCTTTATATTATTTTTTTAAGGAACATCAATCCACTTCAAATTACGTCATGCGACTATTATACTTTCTTTTTTTAGTGGTTGCCATAAACTCGATCGTAAGATAACTTTGTTTGAGTTTCAAGACTAATAGGTTCAAGAAATTTATTTCCAACATTAACCAAATGGACCCTATATATAAAACAAACTCTTTGTCTATCCGGTACTTTTTTGTTATGTCGATCGACATCATTATGACCATTTCAATAATTTTCAAATAGGATGGAGGATTTTCAAACCCGATAACAAAGATGGTGCTCAACCCATTTTCTTATAACTCAAATAAAATATTTCCACTGAATCTTTTAATGTGACATAATTTAATCGTCTTTTAGGTAAAAGAACCTTAATTGTCACCAACTATAGTTTTTTATATGTATTAAACAATACAAGTATAGTATCATGAATTCCTGAAAAATTAAATACGAGTATCTTTTTCATATTATGATATGGAAGATATATGTAGCTATTGTTTTTGGGGCCTGGTATCCCGACCCACTTTTTAGTAACCCGACCAAATTATTAATGAAGGGGCCTCTTTTTTACTCTACCATATATACCATTACAAACAGGGGGCCCATATTATTTTGGACCTATATGGTTGGGATACAAGGGGTGTTGTTTTTTTAGGAGTAATGATGAAATATTTAATGAGTGGATGTTAATATCATGAGGATTTCAATGACATTATGAGCCCCTTTTCCCTCTTGGTGCTTGTATACATGGATGCATACAATATCCCAATGATCATATGGATGCCACACATGGTTGCCCAAAAGTCCATAATCATATTCTCCATCTCCACTATCGACTTTTCTTACTTGTAATATAATCTATAGTGGATAATAGCTTAATTACTTTATATTAGAAACTTGTATAGAAGCCCCTAACTTACTCAAAACTTACAAGGTGTGTCTAAACCTTAATTATGCTAACCAAATTTCTATCTTTTCTTTTTTAACAGTTAGTCGGTATTCGACATTAGATAACACCTCACCGTATAATGATGAAGTCCTGCACATACTCTAGACTACTAGATGTAGAGCATAAGCCGTTACAGATGATTCAAGGAAAAAACTCACACTTTTGTCACTCCTAAAAGTCGAACCTAAAACCTGTGGTAAAAACCAGAGATGCATCTGCCAGTTGAGCTAGCTTCATTTGAAAATTTCATCTTTTACTTTATATTTCCCAATGCTATATATGTTTAGACTTTAAAGTATGATTGTTAGGCTGTATGGTATAGGTTCTAGAAGTATTTAAAAGTTTAAAAATGATAAATCCTTATAATCAAATATCCAAATAATCTTCTTAAAACATTAAGAAGGTGACATGTGGTATCCATTCATTCTCTTTTCTAATCTTGTTTCATAATTTTTCCACATGCCATCATCTCATAGTTAGGAGAATTATTAGGCTATTTAGTTAGGAAGATTAATGATTTCTTTTAAAAGTTTTATGTCATAATCATTAACTGGATACAAAACAGATATATCTTAATCACATTTAGTATTTGATTAATTTATGTCATTCTAATCATATTTATGAAAAAAATATTTTACACTAACATAATGTTTATGCAATGCAGCGTAGTATGTGTTTTTCATTGATGTGAAATGCTAATGTAAGCTACTTTTTAAAATGGAGGTAACAAATATACAGCTAGAAACACCATATTTTCATGATTTTGTGAGAAGGAAAAAAATTTATATTTATACATATGATTTTTATGGAGGGAGTTTGTGAGAAGAAAATATATTTTTTCCTATTGTTAGAAGCATATTGATTTTTCTCATTTAATATAGATTGTCAAGGATGTTGTTAGGAGTATGGTTGGATGACCTAGATCAAATGGTTAAAATTTTGTATTTGGAGACATGGGTTAAGGGTTTGGACTTCACCTCATACAATAAAAATATTTTTTTTAACAAGAAAAAAAAAGACTATTTACATCTCTACTTTTTTTCCTATACCGTTTACGTTACTCACTTTTTTATTATTAAAGATGTTGTGATATGTTTATTCTAAATTCAATTTTATTTTATTTTTAGTTGAAAGAAAGCGGCGAGAAGATATTCTTCTAGATGATGATCATGTATATAATAACATAAGTACATAACAAAATAAAAAATTCTGATTCAATGATTTTGTGACACATGGTTATGTAATGTGTTATTAACAAAAGAACCATATCTTTTTTATTCACCGAATCATTTTCATATTTCACATAAATTAACATATTTGTTTTTATCTATGTAATTTAAAAGCTCAAATAGTAAACTCAACCATGTTTCTGTTTAGCACTTGGTGACTGGAGAGATTTGATTAGCTTATTGAAAAACTTGTCAAACTTATTTAAAAGCATAATAAGCTACAACCCTCATTTAAAGGTTACATAGGAATTAAGAAATGTCTAAACTA
>JANDBE010000001.1:48452836-48465869 GCA_024320915.1 Erigeron philadelphicus
ATGATTATTGTATTACAACTTGCAAAGTATAAAACTTAGAACCGTATATCTTAAAAATTATAAGCTTTTATTTAAATCTATGAGGATCTAATATTGATAATATCGTAAATTCATGTCCAGCGTTGGACACGAGTCTAAAATCTAGTGAGTAAACTATTACAATGAAGTAAGTATTAATTTTCATAATTACAAACTTGTTCAAAAAAGTATAGTATATGTAAAAAAAAAAGTTGTTTATACAGTATGGAAAATTGTTAAATTACAAATACTGTTTGGAAAAATTAGATTTGACTGTTGTTTTGTTTTTTGCTATACATTGGTGGAATTTAATAATGACTAGCAATTACCCCTATTAGCTCAAAATTAAGCACGTAATTACATATTATTCGATTAGTAGTGGTTGCAAATTTGATAACATATTGTATCTCAATCCTTCTGATTATCATCATATATATATAAGACTGTCGCTTAGAGTTTTAGAAACTGTATCTATATATAATCCTACCATCTTTTTTTTTTTAAACCAACACAACAAAGTCATACATATAGTACTAGTTGGAGATCATGTCAGAAACCGGAACACATATTAATAATTCCGGCAGGAAAGTGATTTCAGTAGCTGCAGGGGAAGCTCACACGCTTGCTCTCACTGGTGATGAAATATCACATATCAAGTTGAATCTGTTTTCATGACAAAAACTTAGTAAATGTATTGATTGATTTTGATGTTCTGTTTGAAGGTGATGGGAGTGTTTATTCATGGGGTAGAGGAACTTTTGGCCGGCTAGGTACTGGTTCTGAGCTTGATCGGCTTTTTCCTGTCAAAGTTGAGTCTGGTTCCACAGAACGGGTCAAGTTTGTTGGAGTATCAGCTGGTGCTTATCATAGTCTTGCGCTTTCTGGTAAACTTTTATAATTTTTGTACCAGTTTACAAGTCTATATGCATGCACATAAATATAATATATACATATAGATGTTCCTAGTATATTTTTAGCAAAATGTTATTTGAAATAACAGATTGGCAAAACCAACTTTGTTTGAATGGACTGCATGACTTACCTTTAACTTGCACTAATTTTGTTTCAGATGATGGTTCAGTTTGGAGCTGGGGTCAAAATACTTGTATCCACTCGGTTAATTTTTCATGTTTATTAATCATGCTTCAGTTCTAAGAAGGGAATTTGGAATAGATCATATGGCAATTAAGTTTTCGAAAAAAATCAAAAGATACTTGTGCAGTTGTGTGGATAATTTACATCCTTGACAGGAAAATAGATGGTCAACTTGGGGTCAACGGAGATAATTCTTTGGTTCCATCTTTGGTTAAGGGGTTCCATGGGCTAAGTGCTACAGATGGCTCGTTAAGAAAGAGCGAAACAGCACTTAAGGTGTCAAATTAAAGTACTTTCTGCATATAATTTCCATGTTTAAAAAAGTTTATCACTAATTAGTTTTTACTTTTAGATATCTTCTGTTAAGGCTGGAGGTATGATGTCACTCGCAATAGATGATATCGGGTCTCTCTGGATATGGGGAAATTGTCCTCCACAAGATGCCCCAAAAGAAGGTGAAGAATTCTCACTTCTACCTACATACATTCCAACGCCCGTGTGGAACTTCCATGGGCAAACTGTGGTCAAAGTAGCATGTGGAAGCGAACACATTGTTGCATTAGTAAGCACAGGTGAAACACATAAAGGCGGTGATCTTGTATGCTACTCGTGGGGCAATAACAACCATGGGCAGTTAGGACTAGGAGATACAGAGATTCGGACAACTCCTCAAATAATTGAAACATTTGACACCGAGTCTCCTTGGGTAGCATACGAAGTAGCGTGTGGGGCATTCCACACTTCTATACTGGCGTATAAAAAAGAAGACCTTGATTCTTTAAAATGCGTATGCTGGACTTTTGGACTAGGCGAAAATGGGCAGCTAGGTCTGGGAACCACCAAAAATATGTCACAACCTAAAACAGTTAAATCGTTACCTGTTAATGTATGGTTAGTCTCGGTTGACTGTGGTTTGTTTCACACGAGTGTGGTTTCATCAGTTGGGGATGTTTGGTCATGGGGAATGGAAAACGGGCTGGGCGTTTGTAATGAAGCCAGTTCTACAGAAAGTGAAGGCGGTGATGCTCTTATCCCACGTTTGATCCGGTGCAATGAACAACACGGGTCAAAGTTTCTAGACCCTATACAAGTAACTTGTGGTGCAGCCCATACTGTTCTTGTAACAGACAACGGGTACAAGCTTTGGTCGTGGGGGAGAGGAAGAAGTGGGGTTCTTGGAAATGGTCAAGTGAACGACTTTTTTGACCCGAATCTTGTGTTATGGCCACCCCTAAATGAAGATTTTGAGACAGTGGAACCACAACCTATTAGTAGTATCAAGAGAACTGTGATAAGAGATGATGATGACAAGAGCTCCAAAGGTATCACAGAAATTGAAAAGAAACTATCTATAATGGAACGTTATGCTAGCATTCTTCATGGTTCGATATTTGGGAAGCCTTTTGAATTAGAGAATGATATACCAGTTTCTCTGCAGAAGTCGGGCTCGTTTGATTTTGGTAGAGAGTGGGAGAATATGTTGGAATCATGTGATCAAGGTAAGCTTCTGAGGTTAGAAATGTTTTATCGTGGCATGCTTACGGGTGTTAAAGACAAGATCATGAAGAAAAAGATTAAGGAGATGATCAAGGAGTGTATCGAATCTTAGATTCTTAGAACAAAGTAGTGCTCAGTAAGGTATATTGATATAGTGTTCACTTGATTTGAATATTTTGAAGGTTCTTCTATAGCATGTGTTTGATGTCTGTAAAGTTCTAAATAGCAATGGATTGAAGATTATTCACTTGTAGATAACTGTTTAAAATTATGAGTTTTGTATAGCAAGTTAAATAATGGATGCATCTATGATCTTTAGACACAATTTCTGTTTAGATTTGAAAATTGAAATGGTATATAACTATGAAAAGTCAAATAGATCAGATTTAGACATACTTTTAAATTATTATTATTTGCTTATAATAATCATCAATGATAATATTCACCTGGAACAGGCCATGGACGAGCTCGTCCATGCCTTACTACGAGCGACGTTATGCGTAGAAAACTACAACTCTGTTTCTTTAATCATTGCCATGACATGAATAGATAAGCTGTTTAAATTTTAATAATTTTAACAGTTTATCAGTTTCAATTTCACATAAGTTTATGAAAAAATTAAATATGCAGTTGCAGTCACACACATATCATATAATATAGATGATTGATATATGATGTTAAAAAAAAATAGATGATTAATATATTGCAAAAATGTTCTTTTGATTTTAAGGTAACTTCATAAAAAAAAATATGCATTTAAGTGTATCCAAGCTAAGCCTTAAATTTATAGGTTTCTTTAAAAAGTAGTCTGAAAATTAGAAATCTTTAGGTTACATATAAATTTTTAATGGAATAACATTTTTTTTTTCTTCCAAAAGTTACGGTATAAAAAAACTTTCAATAATTTAAAAAGTAAGAAAATTATTTGATCAAAAATTCACAACTCAAACTCAAGAGTAAAATTATAGTCCTCCTTAATCAGTCAAAACCCAAAAACCCTTGAAAAAGCCCTAAAATCACAAACAAGGCGAAAAATGCCCGGCCTTCTAACACCGCCCACCGGCGATTCCTCCGCCGCTGCAATCATCCCTTATTCTCCAAACACAGACACCACTCCCACTCCGACACTCTACACTCTCCACCACGGCTTCACAAACCCCCCTCGCATCTCCATCTCATGGTCCCACGGTAACTCCCTCCGACTTTCGCTCTTCCGCTCACCCGAAAACCCGAATAATAATGATGAAGAAGAAGTTGAAGTTGGCGGAAAAGTAGTTGAGTTGAAACTAACAGGTGAAGAAGATTATAATAATAATGGTGAGGATGGTGCACGGTGGTGGCGTAAGATTGTTTATGGATCGGTTTCTCCGTTTGCGCGTTTGCAGGACAAGAAGAATGCCATGGCCGCGTTATCCGAGTTACGACATTCCGTTCCGTATGATGGAGAGTGGTAAAAAAAAATTTATCTGTTAATTTTTGTTACTTAAATTTGGATTTTATGTATCTATTGTTGTATGTATATATCCTATAAATGTATTATCGTAATATATGTTTGATACTATAGCATTTTGTATACATAACATTTCTTCAGCATGCCCTTTAGAGATTTTAGGTATTCTGTTATCTCATAGCGAAACCGAGATACAACAGTTTCTTTTTTAGCTTATTTAAAATTAATTAGGGAGAATTTGTGTGAGCTTGTTAGTGTTAACTCTTAAGTTTTGTCAGCGACAAGAACTAAATGTCCCTGTAACAAATATCTTCACTACTAATCCAAGTGATAGGATTCATAAACTTCCCTACACTTCAAAAGAGCCCCAGAGTTTATATAGTTTATATAGTTTTTTGATGTAATGGCGGTGGCGGTGATGGGGTGATCTACCCGACGGGCTCCGCCCTCGGATTTAAAAATTCGTCGAAAGCATATCGAATGACCTCTCTAATGAAAGAGCGTGAAATTCTAAGAACACCCATATAATTTTTATTATTTATCGATGCACGATTTTTGAGATAAAAGATTTTGAATGAATTAGATGACTAAATGATTTATGGAAGAGAGAGAAAATAAAGTGGTTGAGATTTGAGGAGAGAGAAAGAGTATTATAGCTATTTTAGGTAAATATAGAATAGATAGGAGAGACATTTTTGGGAAGTAAATGTTGAAACTTAAAATGTTAGACAAGGGCTATTTGTTTTATTATATAGTATAGATATAGATATAGATAATTCATAATAGTTTGATGATATTAAAGTAAACTAACAATCACCTTCTTCTTCTTCATGTACTTACTGGTGGTAGACAAAGTACTAGCTATCAGAAGTACCGCCAAACACCAGTCTACGACTCTACGAGAACTAATACTAGAGATACGCTTGAGGTTGAGGTGCACTAGCTTCAACAGTTCAACATTAGGCTGTTCAAAATCTAAACCATCAATATCTACATTCTGGTCCTTATCCTCCCTGTGAACAATATTCCCTTCCACATTGTGATCTTTGTTGGCGCTTTTCTCTTAGTGCCACATTGTGGCAACGACGATGAGGATGTAATATATAATGTTGTCGGTGATGAGGATGAAAGTCGGAATCTTGATATATGAGGGTTTTGATGTCGAACAGCATGGTGTTGATGCTCAGGCACCACAGCCTTCTGATTTAAGCATCTTTGGTGGTGGTTCTCATAGTATGTTGTCTGGTGGTGCATTCAATAGCTAGTATTCTGGTGTTGGTGGTGCAAAGTGCAAACCATACGTATGTGAAAGAGGTGCTTACTTTATTTTAATACTATGCATTATTTATATAAAAAAGGTTGTAGCCTTCAAGACTTTTCTTAAGTGTATGATTCCTATCACTGGGGTTAGTCGTATAATAAATTTGTTAAACTAACGTTTAGTTAGGGCTTGCTCTTTACAATATTCAAGAGTTAACACTAACAAGCTCATACAAATAATTTATATAAATTTGTCAGGTAGGGGTGTCTGCTGGTTTTGTTCAGTATCATTAGAGGGCATATTGTAGAAATGTTATTTGGTAGTTTTTCTTTTATTGGTATTTGATAGTGTATAGGAAAATAGTTCCTGGACCCAGTGTAGTTGACTTTCGATATTTATCACACGGTAACAGTATTATGTGACTTTGTTTAATTTATGATATGCAAGAGCAGCCTCCTGTTATTTTCTGTTTGGTGAAGTTGTAATTAAACAATAGAATACAATTCAAGTGACATCTAGTTATCTAGAGTAGTCATGTTAAAGTTAACAAATTGGATATGTAAGTTTTAAGAAAACTTGGTTTAGTTTGAGCTTGAGTTTGAGTGTATGATTGTACAGAACATACAATTCTAGTCCAATATCAAATGTAATTTGTATGGTTTTCCTGGAAGTCATTTCTTACTTAGCGTTGTTACACTTCATGGGATCAGGTCAAAGTATGTTCTCGAGTATAGCAAAGAAATAAATTCTCTTTTAGGGAACAGGAAATCTAGTACTACACCGTTAATTGAAGATCCAAAGACAGTATTACAGGTATTTATTAGTATTGTTCAGCTGCTATTCTCTTCCATTGTGGATCCTTGTGATTGCTTTATCAGACCTCATGAGTTAATCAGCTCGTTTTGTTATAAAAACTTGAAAACAGAATGTTGAGGAGCCAAGCTCTTTGAAAGCTGCATGGGAGTTGCTGCATATATTTTATGCTGATAAACAATCTCAGCCTTGGATTCTTGAACAGCTTGTTGATTGGTTATACGTAAGAATAATGACTTAATTCTTATTTTACGGGAGTCGTCGTAGTTACTTTTTACATTGTTTTCTTGAGGTAAGTTTGGTTCATTGAATCATTGCTGATTTTAAGGATTATACTTCTCTCAGAATTATGATAGTCTATTCTCGGGACAAATGCCAAGTGTTCATTTGAGACTGGCGGAGTTTCAGGCAGACCTTCTCAATATACAGGTTTGAATTTGATGACATATGGTTTTATTTTTGTGTATAGTTTAATTTGTTTAGACTTATATACGTTGATATAATTATATATATATATATATATATGTAGATTTAATTATATATATATACCCACATTTCTGAAAGTTTGACTTTTTTTCCTCAGGCAGTTGAAAATGAGCCTGCATATTGGCAAGCAATTTCTTCAGCACTTGCGGTTGGCTGGCTAGACATTGTGGTAAGCATGTAGACATGATCACATGAAACACAAATCGTATTGTGAATGTAAAATGTATCCATATTTATGATATTATTCTATAAATTCATAATGGCAATTGCAGGTTAAGCTATTGCGTTTACATGGATCTTATCAGCTTAATCAACGAGGGACTCGTGAGGTTTGTTTTCAAGTACCGATTTCAAAGTTATATGCAGCTCAGTATAGAGAATAACACTGCAATTGTTGTTGCAGACAGAGAACGGACTTGTAGAAGCAGTTGCAGTTTTAGTCTCAAAAATGCCACGCATGCGTGCGGATTTATCAGATGGGAAGTTAGGTGAATGCTATTATAACAAGTCTGATTTTATGAGGGTAAGCAGCATATATAAATTACTCTAATATAGCATTCTGACTGGAAATTTTAGTAAACACGCATGTTACTACCTACTAGGCATGGGAGAAATGGCGTGGACAAATAACCAAGTTGGACTGCAGTGCATTCTGGCTTCAATGCAGTCATCATCAAACTAAAGAAAGTCTAAAGAGTTTGCTTCAAATCTTGTTGGGAAACACGGGTATTATCTCTAGTGCCACCTATCACTGGGTAGAGCTATATATTGCCCACTTTCTATACATCAGACCCTTCACTTCGGTCAGTGGTTTTATTCTTCTATCACATGTTTGATGAACTTGAATAACCCATGATTTAAATTAATGATTTATGCCATCAATATGTTTTTGTATGTTCAGGGATTTGAAAGCATGAATGCCTTAGCTCAAAAATGCATCCAGTTAAAACCTACGACTAATCCCCATAAGCTAATGAGACTGCTAATTGGGATTCTGGGAGAAAATACAGAGGTAATGACAAATGAGTGGCTATAAACATTTCAATTTACCAATTTGTCGCAGTGTAACATCACCAATATGTCACAAGTGTAACATCTTATAATTCCACTCTTTTTACAGGTTGTATTGGCTGAGTGCTCAAGATCATTTGGTCCCTGGTAGGATTGTTTTGTACTCTTTTTTTTATCGTGTATATGTCTTATTCATAACTTTAGTGTTTGAAACTTTTGGTGGTAGGATGATTGCACATGCTACAGAGTTGGTAACAGCGGGGAGTATTGAGGCAGAATTTCTTATAAAAGAAGAACGTGATAATATAGGAGGAATTAGCATAGAGGAATCACATCGACTTGTTTATGCTCAAGTGTTATCTTCTCATGCCTTAACTTGGCAAGTGAGTGCATATTCTGCTCAGGCTATTTGATCATGTTAGTTGCGCCTTTTTTCATATTGCTGTGTCAAATTTATTTACAGATTGCTCCAGTCTATTTAATATCTTGTATGAAACATGGAGTTGGCTTGTTGGAAATCTTGTTGTACAAGCAGCCTGTATATCATAGTCAAGTTCTTCTGAAGAACATTGAGATATGTCGTATGTATGATCTTGATAGTGTGAGCTCCAATGCTATGAAGGTAATTTGTCGCTTTCTTATAATTTTTGGAAACTCTATATATTATATAATTAAACAATTGCTACTAATAACAGATTGCTGGAGTGCATCACTGGAAGCATGGCAGGAAAGGAGCTGGAGTTTTTTGGTTACAACAAGCTCAGGATGAAGTACGTCTCAATCAAATTGCTCAAAAGTTGTTCGACTTTGTTGGGAAGTCGATTTCCGATGAGAGTTTTGAGGTACATGTGTGTAAGGATTAATTGAATTATTGATTTTTGCAACATTGTTAACCAAACTGATGATCTGTATTATACCTGCAGCAATGGGAAGGATTAATTGAATTATTGGGCTCCGAATCTAGAACTGCAGGTGGTCTTGAGTTCCTTCACAAGTATGTTATTGATTTTATTTCGGTTTTATTCTTCTTTTTCTCCTTCTCTTGGCGCTCCTCTTCTTGTTCTGGTAAATAGATAATTGGTGCTGCATAGGTATCGGGACTTCAAAAAATCTTTGCAGCAGGTCCAAGATGGCACTTTAACTGATGCTGCCCGAAAAGCTGGTGAAACACTTATATCGGTATGCTGTTACATATTTTATATGATATATTTACACACCATTCTACTAACATAATAACAAATTATTGTTTATTTTTTGCTGTGATACCCAGCTTATGAAAAATCCTTCTACGCCTCAACGATTTTGGCTGCCTATTTTGTTTGATTCAGTAAGTGAATTGTCATTATTATCTTGTTTTAGTATTGATCATATGTTTCATTAATGTGACCACAATCTTAATTGGTTATTTTATAGTTGAAGTTGCTCAACTGGCTGGAGCGTCCTCTGCTAAATGTATCTCAGACTAATCTGCTATTGAATAAATTGCAAGAATTGTCTATGGCAAAGCTGCGGCCTGATTTTGTTGAGGTGGGGCTGCCGCCACAGGCCCTGAGCTCTGTCAGGGTGGCTCTTGCCTCTAATTTAGGGCGTGCTATGCTTGAGGAATGATCTGTTCTCACAAAATGTCAAGCGGTATGTTTGTTTGCTCTCACTAGTTACGATGTTATGCATATTCTCTGTACAATCTTTTAAATTTTTGTTGGTTGAATCTTCAGTGTGATGAGATAATTTCGTGCATTAACTTTGAATCATAGTTTTTCTACTTTTAGTTGCTGATGATAAATATACTAGTTCTTCACTTTTTCTTAGTCTTACAGTGAATTATATGATGAATGATTTTGTTTGCAGTCATTTAAATATGCAACAAACCTTTTGTATTTTTTTTTTCTTTTATAACTCTTGTAGTAATGCGATTGAGTTTATGTAAATTTGAGGGATCTTGTAAGAAAAGTGGTTAGGCAGGATCGTATATTGACAATTTTCTAATATCTTATTAAAAATGTTGGTCTTAAAATATTTAGATGGAGCTATCTCGCCTCTTATTGCTTAGGTTATTGATTCCTTCTTCTGTAACAGGTAAAAGTAAAGATGCTATAGAGGCCGGCGGCATATTTCATTTGGTTGCTGCTGTAAATTTCTTCTTAGAAGAAACTGTAATACGTTTTTCTGAATCAACTAGCAAACATATATCCATCCATCATGGAGTCGTGGTCGATAAGAACACTATTTGTGTAATGCCTTGAAGTTTGGGTTGTAAAAATATACTCGTATCTTCATTGGTTGCTTATTCCGCAATACTTGCTGAAAAATGTGAAGTCTACATTGTGCAACTATTTCTTGATATTCTAGCGTTTGGTTTGAGGTGTTACCTTGATAATTTGTAGAATAACGAAATCCTGAATATCATAACATGTAGAACGACAATTATAAGTTACATAATTTATAAAGTTTCCATGCCCTGCATATCATACATAGAACGGCGTAGTCTCTATGCCCTGTTGGAAAGTGTTAAATGTAACAACCGTCATGAAAATATCCTAATTAAGTTCATTAGTTCGTACTTTCGCCACCGGAACGACTAGACAGTTCAATTTATTAAAATTCATGACGTGCTTTAAACAAGAATTATGTGCTTATTTGAAGGTCAAATTGATCTTAAACCATGAATTATATGACGGATTATATAATAATTCGATAAAATACGGAGGTTCGGTTCATAAAGGTTCATGTCCAAGAAGGTGCGAGTGCAAAATGTTCACCAATGGTCCTTGGGAAATGCCTTGTGCATTAATAATGTTAATATTTAAATAGGATTTTAGTGAGAGAAGTCCTCACAACTTCATCTCCTTCCTTTCACCTATCTCTCACTAAAACACACACTCTATCTACCACCACCACCTCCTTTCACACACACAAAATTAACCCTTTTTATTTTGGGTTGATTTTGATAAAAGGATTGTACTTCTGAGTTCCTAACGACGATCAAAACACGTTTCTACAAACGATTTTCAGGTAACCACAACGAATCTCGTGAAATTAAGCAATTTAAGTTTTTGTATTTCATGTTCATGTTCTTGGTGATTTGGTTCAAACTTTGTTAAGAAAAGGTGTTAATAATTAGTGGGTTTGTGTCTAGATGAGTTTAGCATCATTTTGGTGAACAAAATTTGATCATAACATGGTTAAATCTCAAAAACCCATTTTTGAAATGTGAAAGTACTTGTTTTTGAAGATGTGAGCTGTTCATAAATCATGTGTTATAGTAATCGGGTATTTTGACATGATTTAATGCTTGATGAACCCTCGTGAGCTGGTATTATGTTCCTTATATCTTGGAAATCATTCGAAACTCAAATTCCTGAAATCACTTTAATCAGATGGTGTCCAATTAGTGTTTGGCTTGTTCTTATATTAGCTAAAATGATCAAAAATAATAAAGCCAAGTTTATTGAGCGGCTACTGATAGCTTGTTGTGGTTATGATTTGGTGCTTGATTTGATGATGATTTCATAATGGGTAACTGATCGACTGATCGGTTTCGCTCAAAGAAATCAGGAATCAAAACAGTTTAGTAATATGACTTGATATCGAACCATAATGGGATGAACAAAATATGAAATTAGAACGATCAGAACCTAGCTTGTGAAACGATCAGTTTAAGATCGTTTTACCCCTTAAAAATGGAACGACCTAATTCTAGTCGTTTTAAGTTTCCTTTTTAACTCGCAAAACGATCTATAAAAATTGTGAGTCTTTCTCTTGATCTAAAATGTTCAGTAAACGATTAGAACTTGCTAAGGTGAATTGACCTTCTCGCTGCTTACCAACACGATCAGAACTTATATTGAAGTGAAACGATCTGTTTTACAAATTAAAACGATCTTTTTAAAACTCCAAAACGATCTTTTTGTTTAAAACTCCAAAACGATCTAAACTCAGGAGTAGGGACAAAACGGCCTAAAATCCTTGAAGCACCTCAAACGACTTGAAATCCCTAAAGCACCTCACTAATTAATCTAATACATGCACTCACAAACAATTTCATTGGATGAAATAAAACAACCTCAATTTAGCATGAACTCACGATCCAAAATTGAAAGCACCTCAAATGGAAGTCACCTGAAACGATCTATTTTAGTCCAGATATTAAAACGATCTCAATGGGTGTAGATGCAAAACGATTTGTTCTTACATGGAGACCCATAACGTAAACTTGGAAGCACCTCACCACTAAATTGGATTGAAGCACCACTCCTTCTCAAACACTTTTGATTAGGAGTATAAGTCGATCCCTCGCACACACTTGAACCGATCAGAGTCAAAATGAAACGATCTTTCTCAAACGAAATTGAAACAATCTTTCTTTTCCATAGTACAATAACCTTTGCTATGATATAACCTTAAAACCATGAATCATGGTGGGAATTAGAACAACGCAACTAACAATTTAGAGAGGACTTGAGCTACAGTAGTGATGAAAGAACTTGTTTCGAAACGATCTCGCTGATGCAAGGACCCTAGAACGATCAAGATTGGTGAGCAGGAAAAACGATCCAAACTCCCTTAGTTCTTATAACGACCTATTGTATTGGGGAGAAAAACGATCTAAACTGAACAAGGAACTAAAACGATCTAAAACGAGCATCTAAAAACGATCTAAAACGCTCACCTAAAACGATCTAAAACGAGTGCCCAGGACGATCTAAACTAAAGCTGAACTTGAAACAAGCCTTTGCACCTTGAGTTGTAATAACGTAAATAAGAAAGACTAGAACGATTTAGTATATAACCTCTTGAGCCTATCAGAAAATCATTCGGGGAAATGAATAAATTGATTCAAGAATGGAACGAATTACTTTGGAGGAAGCTAGATCGACTATCATACGAGGAAGTGGAAAATCTTGTGCATGATTTTCTTAAATTCATTTTGTGCATGCTTAAGCACATGACAACACGTTTATCTAATTTTATAGTACAAATTCCGTGTAAACCTTAATTAAATATGTAAGGTTACAAGTGTTTCACTAATAATTCAATCAACTACGTAATATATCATACTTATGTTCGAGTATGTTTAAAGACGTACAAGTCAAGTCCATTCGAGTACTTAAAACCCATTTTGTGTCAAAACGTTCTGAGTTCATCAAGGACCAAATCATCGGATCATCAAGAACATTGTTTGTGATTAATTAATCACTAGGTCTAATATATATACGTATTATGTGCTCAATTACGTGTACTTAGGCTCCAGACAAGACGTGCTTGGACTTCGATAGATATATTGTATCTATCACTGTACTCATTCCTTCTGTTCAATAACAGTACTACTGTACCAGATCACTGTGAGTTCACTTATCCCCTTTTCGTACATTTTGTTCAAAGTTCTTTATCGGGGACTGAAA
>JANDBE010000001.1:48476246-48487483 GCA_024320915.1 Erigeron philadelphicus
CCAAACGTTCACAACCATCGGCCAAAACTAGCCGATTTATATAGCCAACACTTGCCGATTTTGCTAGCCGAAACAAGCCGATGATGATGCTATAGAGTAGCCGATATGCCGATACTTGCCGTTATTTTTTGCCAATAAAACTTGCCGACTACACTCTTGCTCCTAATGAATCAAACAATTTGACAAAAAAACCTACAAACTAATACAAACTTATTTGTCATTCTGCCGTTGGTCGGTGATGTGCCGCCACCAACCACCACCAACAATTTGTCATTTTATATAATTTATATTTAAATTCTTTTAATTAAATTACAATGAATTCCGTCAACCAAACACAACACAAATTTTTTACTTTCAGATTTTAATTCCTTTAAATCCAATTTCTTTAACGAATTTCAATTTTATCAAAAACATTCTGCCAATCAAACTGCTTCTCGACCTGTACGTGAAAAAGGCCCAAATTCAAGGCCCAAATTCAAGTTATCTTTTTGGGTTAAAATTGTAATTACCTCGAAACTTAACCAAAAACAATATTATCTTCATTCCGTCTTCTAAACCTTTGATTGATAAATCTTTCAGTCTCAAAATTTTCCCAAAATCAAAACAAATACATATTGAGCAATCCATTTAATGAGTTGTTCGACTAAAGCTTTTAGTACACTTTTGTACAGATTCTCAACTGGGGTTTCCCTTAAACCCCCAAATTCTTTCTCAATTCAAGGTTAAACCCTAATTTTCAAGATTTATTCTCTTTATTATCATTTTCTTACCAAGATTCATCTGGGTTTTTCATATTATGCTAAAAGATTCCAACTTTATTTATATAATGAAGTTTTTATGTTGTGTACACCTGTAATTTGAATAGGGAAAACCTCCTCATCTGTTTAATTCCACTTTATTTGATTTCATTGATTTTTATTGTTGAAGTTGTGTTGTATTTTGGTTCTTAAGGGATTTTCAGGTTAAGCAAGAATCTATCTTCTTCAGCATTGTATTCATCTTGTTCAAAATGGGTTACTCCAGTTGAGTTTAAACCTGTAAGTTCAGTTAGAAGTATATGGACTCGTGGTCCGCTTTGTATGGGAAGAAGGTCCTGCAAAATCGCAGGCAGAAAGGTATCGTCAAATGTATAAAAGTCTTTAATTTAGATTTTACTGAATTTGTATGTATTGTTCGTTAGTGTTTCTGCTGTTAGGTTCATTTCAAAAGTCATACTAATGTGAAAAAAGAAAGAATATATATTTGACGAATAAAGTCATACGGGATGTTCATCGATCTATTACAAACATGTAGCTTGAACATAGTGTGATATAGGAATGCAATTTTATTTGTTACTTGAACAATGTCTAGCTATGGGCTATTTATTTTTTCGTATCAATTATGGAGCATAAAATTTTTAAAACTAATGGTGGTTGGAGTATGGTTTTTCTATTTATTGCTTAATCATGTCATCATTAGGCCTAAATGCAGGGGGCACAAGATGCAAAGAAGGCCAAGCTCTATGCAAAGGTCGGAAAAGAAGTTGTATCTGCGTAAGTTTTAAATTTCTGTATCTATTCTTGTTTAGAGTTTAAGGGATGATGTTACTTGGGCACAAGTCTGAATACTTGCAAAAGATTCTTTTACAATGAACTTATGGATATCGTATTTTCTAATGCATATCTTCTTTTATTTTTCCCTATGAATTGTTTAGTTTTTTAAATGGTTGTGTAACATATGGATGGAATGTTGCAACACCTTTAAGCAACACAGGAATTCGTTAACACACTTAAGTTTAATTAAGTCTAGTTTGTGAGGATGTTGTACCAATTTCTATATGCTATCAAAATAGGAAGTTTAGGGTAGCAACTTATTTTCTTTTCATTCTTAAAATATTTATATTTTTCACTCTTTCTAACTGTTCTCGAGATTTTGTTTTATACATTGGTTAGCCTTTTGTTATTTCCGGAGCTTCTATCCCCAAAGGCTTAAACATATACACCAACACCCCCCGAAACTTTGATGTAAATGATCTCCAAAATATTTTTGTATGATACCTTGGTACATTTCCTGGTGACAACATCATTCTAGAAATGTTGTCTGGAGTCATTTGTATATTTAATATCTTAAACGATATGTTTTTTTACACGAAATATGGTCAAGCTAGACCACGTCAACCTGAGAGTTGACCAACTCTAACTAGACCATGTCTAGGTCGACATTGGGAGGTCTAGTTAGACCATAATAGGCCGGGCTTTGTGTCTTGAAGCTTTTTTACGGTCCATATCATTTAGTATAAATAGGAGATTAAACCTTATGTTTAAGGTTAATCTCTCTCGTCTTTGTTTTCGGTTTTTGGTGAGCTCATGTTTTAATTGTAATTACCTAATTAACACAAGGTTTCATATGTCTCATTTGTATATTGTTTTTCGTGTCTGTTTATTGCATATTGTTGATTGCTAGTGTTCGAGACTTACCGTTCTCAAAAGTTAGTTATCTAATCTCGTAGATCTGTTGGTTAAGGGGCTTTCGATTGGTATCAGTGCTTCAGATCGTGTTCCTTTAGTTAGGTGTTAGAGCTTTCGACAAATGTAAGCCGTTTTCTGGTACGATTCTTTACGTTTTGAGAGATTAAGCAAGAAACAAGGTGAATTCGTTTTTGAGAATTAGGCTTAATTCGATTTCAAGTTTTATAATTACATCTTGTGTTTTAGATTGTAACGAATTTTTGTTTTTGTTTGAGTTAAAGCTTTGAAACTCTCTGACTTGGTTTTGAATTCGAAAACTTACTTGAGTTTAGGCTTGAAACTTTGTATTTCGAATTGTAACGAAGATTTTTATAATTTGCTTCTAAGACCATCTTTTTCTTCTTTAGCTGTAATACCTTTTCGAAGAGCTTGCTTTTGTATCTTTTTAATCCTAGAATTTCGAGATACTCTTCTCTAATTGAACTTCAACACAAGCAGCTTTTGATAAACAATCTCTACAACCTTAGCGTCAACATTTTTATCAGCAATAATCTTATCATCGGAAATGATTTGATCTAAATCAACCTCTTGATCACTTGGAAGATTTTCACCGTTAAGAATCTTAGTCAGATCATCCATAGAAGCAGCAGATATATTTTCAAATTCTTCAGCTTCATCACTCTGCACTTTATCAGAATTGCGAAAACTTTTAGAAGCATGAGACTCCCCCTAAGATGTTAGCTTGTGAACCGATGAAGCCGAAGACTGGAATGAGGCCCCTACTGATGAATAGATTGGTTCGAAGCATCGGGAAAGGTTCATGAAATTTTTGAATTGAATGGAAAGATAATCTACTTTCATTAAGTAAACTGGCATCTCACGACTCCCCGATGCATTGGTATTATTGTCTCCATCATCACGACGAACATATGAAAGATCATCATTTCTGCAAGAATCAGTAGGCACACCACTCCCCTTAGATGCCTTTTTTTGAATGCAACTCAGTAATCAATTTCGGGACCAGATATTTTAAGACTCTAACTTCAAACTGCAAGTCGGAAATATCTGTCTCAAACTGAGCAATACGTTGAGCATCAATTACCTTGAGTAATGGTGGGTAATGGAGAAAATCTTAGAGGAGAATGCACAAAAGCAGAGTAGCAGAATATAGAAACCACAGTAGTTACTATAGTAGAAGTAGAAACAAAATCAACGGCAGCTTCAGGAATATCAACTTGAATAGGTGGAATAAAAGTAGTAGTATGTGTAATTACTGAAGTATACCCCTGACAACCAATCTTAACTTTAGGACGTTTTCGAACATGCAACTTTCCAAGTAGTAGTCTGTTTGCATACTTTCATGTTTGTATTATTCACTTGTATCTTTGAACAAAAAGATTTATCGATCACAAATCCACAAGTTTAGGTTCTTACAAACATACTTATCCAATTTATGTAGTGTCAAGAAAGGTGGTCCAAGCCCCATATCAAATACGGCGCTTGCAGCCATTCTTGAGAAAGCTAAGGATCTTGACATTCCAAAGGAAATCTTAGAGAGGAATATCAAGAGAGCTTCTGATAAGGGTCAAGAAGCATATATTGAGAAAGTGTATGAGGTAATGAATTTATTTATTTATTTCTTGTATTTCACAAATAGGTGTAGATTAGTGGGGACAACTTTCACCCCAAGTGCCATCTTGACACCAGCCATTGTCCACCCCAAAAGAATGGCTCCGGGCAATTCCCCTGGCACAGCGGGTCACCGCAGGAGGCCAGGTTCGAATCTGAGATGTGTGATCTTGACAGTCAGTAAGTCACTCCTCAGGCCCATGTGTTTTTCAGGTGTTGGTATGGATTGATCTAACTACAATTGGTTATTTATTTTGTTCTTCAATATACACAATCTTAAATAAGGTGACTACTTTTTTATAACCTCAGGTATACGGTTATGGTGGCGTAGGTATAATAGTTGAGGTTTCAACTGACAAAATTAATAGGTCGGTGGCGCTTGTTAGAGAAGTAGTGAAGGATTGTGGTGGAAAAATGGCTGATCCTGGATCTATTATGTTTAAATTCAAACGGGCTCGAGTTGTGAATGTAAAAGTTACTGATGCTGATAAGGACCAGCTATTAATGATTGCTTTGGATGCTGGTGCTGATGATGTTATTGAACCTTCCATGGATGAAGATGACTCTGAAGAGGATAAGTCTGAGAGGTATCTATGATATATATATCTGGCTTAAAAGGTAGGGGTGGTAGTCGGTTCCGGCAGGTTGGGTATCGGGTTGAAAACGGTTCAGATCGTGTTAGGTTGACCCAAAGCATTCTTTTTAAAAAAGTTTTATTGAATAAAGTAATTTATGAGGTTTTATATATTGTTGCTACACTTGAGCAACTTTCTATTCGATCATTCTGTTGGACCCTTACTGATAAATTAATTTTACTAATTTACCTGTTTGAGATGTGTCTGTTAAAGATAACATAAGCCAAGTAAACCCTTTACAGGTAAGTGGATTAAAATTGCCATCTCTAGAAAAGACATGTTTTCGCCTTTTTGGTTTTAAAGCTATTGTGGTCCCCAATTCTTTACTAGTTTGATTTCGTTTTCTGCCATTCTGGCCCACGTATTATTAAACTTTGTTTTGGGAAAAGATTCCAGTTTTTAAGTTAAGATATACCCAAGCTATCATTGTATAAGCTAAATTATTGATTTCAATATATATTATACAAGATTCCTTTGTTTTGTCAATATTGAAGGTGTTTAATCTGTCTGACAAATAGTTAGCATTTTTTTCCTGGAAGTGAGGTCATTAATAGTCAGGCATTTTACTTAAACTATTTATATAATAAAACATTGCGACTCTCATGAGTCACACAGAATCCTTGTCTTATTTGTTTATCTTTATGTAAGAGTACAGGGACCGTGTTTTTTCAACATTGTTTAAATACTATTTCATTTTTGTAGATATTATAAAATTGTAAGCTCGTCGGAGAATTATGCAGAAATACTATTCAAGTTACGCGAGGAAGGGATTACTTATGAACCTGATAATGGATCTGAGTTACTTCCATTAACCTCGGTTGAGGTATGCCAATGCTGTTGGTTACATTTTCAGGCATCTATTCAGTCTTCAAACTTTTATCTTGCATGCCTCACAAGGCATTTGAAATGATTTTTTCCGACATATAAGTAGTGGTTGCAGACTTACCGATCACTCTCTATAGAGAGTTTGGTGAGCACCCACCCAAAGTCATACTTTAAAACTTCCAGTTTGGATGATTCTTACATTAAAAGTCCGGGTTTTAGATTTATATGCAGGGACCACGGGCTACCGATACGCATTATTTTTCTTTTCCATATGATAAAAAATTGTTTACTTGTGTATATTGTTGTCACATTCCTGGGCTTTAGTGGGGATATTTATCGACATCACCGCCAATTTAATATTTTATAGTTTTGGGGATATATATGTATCTGGTTGCTGACCATCTACTATAAAACTGAATTCTTTATTGCACGTTACACTTTTGTACTTGCATTGCTACAGCCTTGCTTACAGCCAGAATATTTGTACTTGCATTGCTACAGCCTTGCTTACAGCCAGAATATAAGTGAACTCTTTTTGCTGTTTCTTAAGATAAATGAACAGCATAAAGCTGAGTTAAAAGTTAAAAACAAGCTGTTACCACAGCTCACAGATTATGACAACTTGAATATATGTAAAGAGTAATTATAACGGTTCAGTTGTAACGTAAATTGCAGGCAGACGATGAGGCTAAAGAGTTGAACAAGGAGCTTATGTCAAATTTACTTGATCTTGATGATGTCGACGCTGTATATACCGATCAGAAATGATGAAAAAATAAGATGAGTTACAGTCTGCATTTTGAAGTTTAGATGAGAATTATAATGCATTTGTACAATTTTGTATGAACCATAGCCCCTGAATAATTTAATTATTTATCGCGAGCATAGAGCTGATATCACTTTACGAATAAATGAACCGTCTAGATTGTTACGTTTTGAAATCGCCAAATCAGTATGATATATGTTTGCAACTTCGCATAATTGTTTACCCTGAATGATTTATATTTTTAACGTTTGATGTTAGAACTTAACTTTAATTGAATTGTGTATCGTGAAAGATAGAAATAAACTCTTTATATATATGTTTCAGTAATATAATAGTAGTTTATATATATGTAAAGCTGTATGTTGTATTCAAGTTAGAATTAGTTTGTTACTACTATGGTAATCCTATAATACCTTTGGTATCCAGTTATAAAACAAAATGTCAAACTATCAAAATTATTGAACATGATGACTGGTATAGAATGTATGGCTTTCTACTATGTTAGTATTTTCTCAAGATTTTTATTACTGTTTAAATTTGTAATTTTGGTTTTATTCGCAAATGAAACAACTGTGCAATGTGCAATTGAGGTGCTACTATTCTTTGAGTGGTGTCATAATAAACATAGTATTTATGACACTAATGATGTTTACATACATAGAAATACGGAGTAGAAGTATTTCAAAACAAATAAAGTGATATAGTAGGCATCAAACTACTATTAGTACTAGATTTATACATGTATACATATAGATATTAATATAGTATTTGTAAACAAATTAAGTAGGCACACTCATAACCAAATGACTAGTAAACATGCACACTAGTGCTACCTAGCTACTTAGCAATCCGGCCTCAACCTTTTAGCTAGCGTTGATTTATGGTCTTGATTAGTTCTTTGGAACCCAACATCCATGAAGTCCATATGGTAGTCCGTATGGAAATTTCGCTCTTGCGATTTCTTCAAACGTTGACCCGTCTAAGATCAACGCGTATCCTTCTCCATTTTTATCACTTATCACAGATATCACCACTCCTGCAGAATGTATACATAAACATTAAGGGTGGGAAAGAAGCTACATTAATTAAAGTATAACATAAATATATGTAGGTTGCAATGTATATATCATAATCATAATGTTGGTATATATGTCAAAAAAAAGTTTGTTGCACAGATCACTTATTTTATTCTATTTTTTTTTTAGTTGTAAAATGACAGTTTTGTTAAAACACGATTACTACAAACTCACCGTCGTCTTCCTCTGTTGCACCTGGTCTAGCCACGAAAAATGGCTCAGATGGGACTGCACCCTCATCATACCAGTTTTTCGCCTTCCCATCTACCAAATCTATCTGTTTAGTATACAATTATAGCATTAATAACAGAAACAACTTGAAGCTAGCGATCGAATCTGGTAGTAAAGTTTTTTGTGGGTTGTGCATATACATATATATAAATATAATGTTAGAGGTTGGTAGGTAGGTACCTTAGTGAGAGTGTTGGGGAAGTTACAAGGGCGTTGAGCGCCACAAGCATAAGCATATCGATACGGTTTCCCTAAAAATGCAGGGTTAATGCTGCACATATCCATCCCTCGTCCATGTTCGTCTGGATTTAGTGCTGCAAATAACTCCCCTTTATCACTACTTCCATCCATTGGTATCCTAAATCGGCCGACCCTATAAATGAAATGATGCATAGTGCTTAAAACGGGTGTTTTTACATATTAACTAAGAAGTTATAAAAAGAGAACGTACAGAATCATTCAATCAACAACATATATGGTTGTGGAATGAGTTATTGTGTACCTAGCATCAGGGAGAACGTCTTCTCCAGTCCACGAACGCAGGTTCTCAAGACGGAGGTTGTCAAGGATGGTGGTGTCGGCAGAATGCTCACAACAGTCTGCAATGACCCCGGTAATCCTCCCTTCTTCGTCTGTTTCTTCGTACGCATTGATGAAGTGAAATGTCACAAACAGAGGAACTTCCACACTTGCAACCTATATTAAAAAAAAAAAAAAAAACAAAAAAAAAAACAAAAAACAAAAAACAAAAATCCCCCCTATCTTAAATCAGTATCGAAGCTAGAAAGGCGGACATGGTAATTATGATCATTCGATGATAACTTTTTTATTTTTAAATATTATGTTAGTCAAAAAAGATAGTACATTTGAACTTACAATTTTGCCACTAGCTTTGCACATAACATGCATAAAACCTTTAGATTCAGGATACCATCTAAACTTATAAAGTGGTGTAGGTTCAGCCTTCAACAAATTTTGGGCACAATACCTCAATGGCATCTCTGGCACAATCACATAATGTTCTGTCACCGGAAAGGAGTGCACCCACCCCGGGGATGGCCCACCACGACAATCAACCCGCCCAATCATCTTCCGTTCATTCGTACCCGGATCCATCCTTACCACCGTATAACCAGGGTTGATTAAATCTGGTAATAATGTAATAAATTCAGTATCAGTGACTATGGGATGGGCCGAGTGAATCAGCCCACCCCATGAGTCACTATACTCAAATTTCTCTAATGTATCCAGAGTATTTGGGTCCACCACAATTGACCCTTTGATGGTTTCGGTCAAACAAACCACCCGCCCATCAGCTAACTTAACAACACCCGTGTTAGCATTATCGGTCAAGGATGCACCTGAAAATAAGTTGGCTAAGTCACCGATATAAGATAGGAAACTATCGTGTTTAGGGACCTCAGAGAATTCACGGTAACAAAGTTTGTTGCTACTTTTTGCCGCTTTATAGGCTTCGGATTCAATTTGCCGGTGACCCATTTTGAGGTGACCGTCGTCGAAATGTAGGCCGACGAGGGTGGCATATCGAAGAGATGGCGGAAATCGTAGTCGCCGAGATGCCATAACCCGGGTCCGTTTCTTAAGTACGTACCACTCTGCATGAAATTAAATTGGGTATCATATAGCTTAGTCAACAATATACAATTAATCGTATTATAATAACGTCATTATTTCTCATATGGAATGACAAAATATAGAAAAAGGTTTGGACTATATATTTTGTTTGGATCTAAACCATGTGCACATAGGTTAATTTTAAAGAATCTAATATGTGAGGTTTGTAATTGACAACGTTAGTTTTAATTAACCAATAGTTTTCTATTTAAGGATTTTTCTTGTTATAATACAATGAAATAAAAATATAATATATAATAATCTAACATGTATAACGTGCATTAGATAAAGTGGGTATTATTTACCAATCTATATGTTTTAGTTAAGCTAGCTAAAAAATAGATGAATTTTCACATATTAAAGTATAACCTTTAAATCAGATTTGATGATGTAAAAACTAAACTTCATATAAACTTTAATAAATGTTTTTATTTTTTCTTAAGAATTTTATAACTTATCTATACTTTTAATTAAACATGGACTAATTAAGGATCGAGCACTTGTTATATATATAAAAAAAGTTATAACCAAAAACGTATATACTCGTACATCATCATACGAAGTAAAAATATAGTCAAGTACGTTTGCGGTTTAAATTTACCATAGATATGTTAAATTTACTACTCGTATTTTTTTTGTTATTGTTAATTACGCCTCAAAAAATTTGTGAAGGCCGGTTTCATGAATTGTTTTAGTGTTTTGATTTCAAATATTTACAAAAACTAAATGATCATGTATAGCTATATATATTTATCATACCAGCCATTTAGGTAATTCTCCTTCAACAACAAGCTCGCCCTCCCACCGTTCTTGACGAATACTAGTCCAAGCTACTAGCTTCCGGTCATTCACCACTTCTTTCTGAAGCGGAGATCGATCAATCCTTGGCAAATCGGTGGCTACATTCACAATCATGGTTTTAATTTTCTTGGTAGATACCATAGGTTTCCCAAAAGTAGACAAAACTCTAGCATCAGCAGAGACCGCCATGCTAGAAGAAGACCCATAGGTTTTGGCCGCGGATATCGTAATCAAAGAAGCCATTTGAAGGGCTATATACTTGTGTTGATACTTTGTGTTATTAAAGAGGTGGAGTGTTTGGGCTTTTATATAGGTTTTCAAAACTACGCTTATAATATAAAGGTATCTTATTGGCCTTATTTTTACTAAGAGACCGTGTTTGCATTTTAGATTTTTCCTAATTAACAAAATTAACCTAATATAATTCTAATATTATTGTTAATTATCTGTACTTAATTTGGCCTTTAATGCATTTCGTTTCTTAGAAAAACTTGGGACTTCAATAACAATCTCCATTTTCTGTGGGAGAATATATGGAATTTGACAACCTAATTTGTACGGTGTAATATAATTAAGAAAACATAAACTTCATCAAATTTATACTCTGTTTAATTTATTACTAATACAATCAAACTATTATGTTTCTAGTTTTCGGTGACGAATCCAAGAATCAAATTAAGGTAGGTTCTTAAGTCATTTGAGATTTTGGAGCGATAAAATCACAAGGATTCAACGGATCAGGTTGGGTACAATTCAAATTTCAACGCAAACGCATTCTTATTACAAAAACACTATAAGTACTATTTTTTTTATTTAAATAAAGTTTTATAATTTGTTGATTCTTGTCTAATAAACATTTTATATTTTCACAGCAAGTTCTTGTAATTATTGTATATCGTATTATATTAATATTAATATTAACAGTAATATTAATAATAACTATATTAGCTTGTGGGATTTAGGATAAGTGAGCAGCAAACACCACTTTTGATTTACTAGACACTAGACGCTAGTAAACTTATAACTAATATGGACCTTTTAAGAAAGGGATATATATCTATCTCTAATGTACCCCTATAAAATTTATTTATTAGTCAACTTTTCATTTTAATACTAATCAGTCAACTTTCTATATTAATAATTAATTATATGTATTCAAACAAACATTTAATATTCATATTAACACTAATTC
>JANDBE010000001.1:48570509-48585825 GCA_024320915.1 Erigeron philadelphicus
ATATTACAGAAAAAAATCACAATCCCATAAAACATTTATTTCCAATATATTGCATAGATATGCTCATGTGACTTATCTACATGTGATCACTAACTTATCTCATAAAACATATATGATCATGTGACTGATGCACATCAGCACATGTGATCACTAACCAAAACATTTATACATAAAATACTAGCATATACATGCTCACAACATCTTGTTACATGTATGCTCAATTGCTCATATGTGCATACATTGATATATTATAATGTATGTGCGCCGTAGAAGAAAAGAGAAATAGTCGTGGTCGTTGGAGAAGTTACGAGACAATATTAATTTATGGTCTTCAATTAAAAATTAAATCACCCCGCACTTCAAATTAATTTGTTGCGCGCGACCCATAGATGAATTACACTAATAGCGCTTCAATTGAATCAATCAATTAATTCACTCATGATTTACCTTCAATTGCTATTGGATAAAAATTACATGAATGAACATGTGGCTCGGTGATGAAGACATCTTATATTTTAGGATGTTTGTTTTTGAAAACTAAAAAGACTACATTAGTGGCAAAAATAATGGACGTTTTTCTTCTAGCATAATTCCTACAATGCCTTTTTGTCACTATTTTACATTAATAGTCCTTTAATTATTTACAATAATGCCATAAAGGTCATGATTAATTCAAAAGGGTTCTTAAAAAGTTCTTACTTTTTCTAAGGTTCCTAATCTAACTTTTCAATATATATAGGTAAGGCCATCAATGCCTGGAATGCAGGGAATGCTTGGTTCGGGTGGTTCTTACGTCCAAGTGGGGTTACCGCATCATCGCATCCGCAGAGGCCTATTCCGCCGCAGACGGATCTTAATAGCCCCTCGCCCGCTCCACAAGTTAGTATAGTACATATCTTTCTGATTGTTTTAGTATATATAAGATTCTACTGCTATGTAAATAATAAAAGATCACTAGATAATTTTTTTAAAAAACAAGCTAATAAATACGCAATGTTGACAACTTTACTTGCTTCGTGATAAAGCAAACTTAAACGGCAAGTTTTTGGCTGAGATTAGAAGACACATTCGTGATAAGACAAAAGTGTTTGCAATAAAACACTTGGTATATTGGTGTTACATAGAATTATGAAACTTTTGGGAGATGTTGACTTGTTGATTGAAAACTGAAAAGAATTGGAGCACAGAATAGTGGCTAAGTACTTTTAGGCAAGCAATCAAATTCTGATAACTTTTTTTGTATAGGACATTAGAACTTAAACTTTGCTGTTTGGTCTGTTTTTTCTTAAAAATTTATATATGTTGTTTGACAAATGGATCAATGGAGTGACAAATAAAACAGGACTATTATATAAGTGTAAACTCAGTTTACTAATATAAGACCAAACTTAGAAGTTGTACATGATAGTATCGTACCAACTACCAAGCCATCGTGCTCTCAGAATGTGGCTTTATGTCACTCGAAATCTACTAGCACCGTTAGTAGCTACGAAATATTTCACATGTTTTATGTGTGTAACTGTGTATGAACTTGCGAGACCGAGTTAGTAAAAAATAATAGGAAGTAAGTTGTAATTGAAGGTAAACCTTGTTGGATATCCACGTTGAGATGAAACCTAGTTAAACACAGGCAAATAGACCGAGTGAGGAGCATCTATTTGCTGTCACTGTGGTGTGCTTTGTGTATTATTGTTGTCTTTTGTTTTCTTATGTGTAACTAATATTATATTACTGTCCAAACCTCGACATCATTATTGATTTTTCGTTCAGTTCACATATTTATGTCTCCCTTGTTTGTGGTTCTTATTTTTATTAGTTATATAGTTAGCAAATGTATGTCTTGAGTGCATATCTTTTGAGAAAGTATTAGGAAATGTCTCCGTCAAAATTGTCTAGGTTATATTTGTATCAACATTTAAAGCAAGATTACTATATTTCTAGTATTAGTCATGTATAGAAAAACTTCTATATTGACTCGGTTATCAATTAATACAGTAACTGACTTTCTGGACAGAATTTCCAAGAGCATGGACTTTTAAGACTTCCGTCAGCTGGATCCCCAGGCTCACCAGCACCTATAACACCACAGAGCTCACAGTCTCATAATCAACCGTGGCTATCATCTGGTTCACAAGGAAAGCCGCCTCTTCCCCCGGCATCATCATTTAGACCCCAAATGAACCCTGAATCATTGCAACAGAGATCAAATATACCAACTCAACAGAAAACTGCAATGTCCATATCCACACAGCAGCCTCAAACATCCTCATCACTGCAATCAACCACCTTCGTTGTCGCAACAGTCACAGGATCATTACTCGTTACCACCATCTCGGGTCCCACAAAGTTTGAGCCATCGACAACAGATGGCAAGTAATCGTGGGTTGGGGAACCAAAGACCATTCTCTCCACCTGTTGGACCACCTAGTTCAGTCGCACCACCACCTGCAGTGAATAGACCACTAGCTGTTGTGGAGCCTAGCGAGCCTTGTAACAGGATTATAAGCAAGAGAAGCATCCAGGAGATAGTTGCTCAGGTAAATGCTTTTTTATCCATCTGTTCTTGGGAACTTGGTAGTGTTTTGGGTTTTTGGTCCAATTTACCAGGAATTGATGATCTTATGTCAATGGTTATTTGGAGTGACTGTGTGAGCACATATCGATGCCTATATCTTGGATGTCTTTTAGTCTTTACTACTTGTCATGAACGGATGCTGTATTGTTCTTACACTAAAGCATTTGTTCCCTCCCCCAACCCTGAAAGTAAGGATCTCCAATATGAATGTGACCGCTTCTTTATTACCTGGTTCCCTCCCAATAAGAATGTGACCACCTGTTTATGTGTTTTTAGAGCTTAGCGCCTTAGCCCATCTATTTATGCTCTATATATCTTATTTTTCAATGGTTAACTCAATAGAACACATTTGTTAAGGTTAAACACATTTGGTATATCTTATTTTGCAATGGTATACTCGATGAAACAAATGGGTGTTAGTCTTCTGATAAGGTTAAACACATTCGTTGTCTAAAAAGCTTAGAGTTTCTTAGAATTTAAAAGTTGCAAGTATCTTAGGTGGGACTCAAATTATGACAGGTTGAGATCCTCATCGTGTACTTGTTGAGTTCTTGTACATGACCATAAAAGCTTTTTTGAGGTTTCTTGAATTCTTGTAGCCAGGTTACTTCACCTTTGCATTCTTTTGCCTGTGAGTGTTTTCACGAAAGTTTAAATGATGATTGGTATTGTTTTATTTTATTTTTTTATTTTGGTATCATTTGTCTTGACTGCAATATGTAGGAGAAGTGGCCTCTGGCCTTATAGCATGGACATCTAGCATCTAGGAGTTCTATGCAGTATTAGCTAATATGCACTTTCGTATGAGCTTTTATCGATACTAATCATTATCTTTTACTACATGTCATGAACAGATTGATCCCTCTGAACGATTGGATCCAGAAGTGGAAGACATTCTGGTTGATATCGCTGACGAATTTGTTGATTCTGTAAGCTTCATTTCCCTACATTATATATAGGAAAGAACAATAGTATGGGCGGGCATATCATTTCTAACCATATTTCATTTTTTTAAATTGTTTTCATCTACTACCCATTCCAGGTTACAACCTTTGCTTGCTCGTTAGCCAAGCATCGGAAATCAAGTACACTAGAGTCAAAAGACATTCTTCTACACCTTGGTTAGAACATTTAGAACATTAGAGTTCGGTCTTTTGTTGTTATGCTGTTCATAAACAAGTATAAATATGTGCTGGTTTTTTGAATCACCAGAAAGAAACTGGAACATGAGTCTTCCTGGGTTTGGTGGAGATGAAATCAAGGTCTACAAGAAACCAGTAAGCCCATGTGCATTGATATTGTTATGCCATTCTTTTATTAGAGAAATGTAATAACTATTGAGGGTGATGATTTTGCATTTTGGTCGCAGTTTGGTAATGATGTTCATCGAGAGCGTTTGGCCGCGGTGGGTACAAATTGCTGAAGGTTTTATGGTTTAGTCACTACTCGCGTTACTTAATTTTAGTTAATAATAGAGCATTTTCTTTTATTGTTTATTATAGATAAAGAGGTCGATTGCTGTTTCTGAGACGCCAAACGTGAAGATTTCAGGTGGACAGACTGGTGGTGGTGCTAAAGCTCATCCAGCAAAAGCACCTGGTCTTGTTATTGGTTCCCCCAACCCTAAGGGTCGTGAAGCTACATAGATGATCACTGATTAATGAGCAGCCAGTTTTTGTTATAGGCCTGTAGATTTGATAGAAAATCCTAATATATCCTAGTCTAACTGTGAAGATCCAACTTATGAGAAATTGGATTGATTCAACATGTAAGTGTTTTGACATTTGAGTGGATAACTGATCATACATAAATGGTTTACAATTATCAATTCAATTGTCTGCCCTATGCTCTGTTACTGCATAGCAATCTAGAAGTCTGAAATCTAAATACATGGTTTTGATTATGGCTCAAAACAGATACTTTTGGCTTGGGTCAAGGGGAGATATGTAGCGTCTAGATAGAGGTTCCATGAGGGTGGCATGTCACCCTTCATGTTCTTGGTTTGAAGCACGAAAGGCGCGTGTACTTGTGTAGGTGATATGGTAGGTTATCAGGGTAAAAATTTCTTTACCTAAAAAAATGTATTGTTGTAGAAAGTGGATAATAATTTTGATATTACTAAAAATAGTTAGCTAGACAGTAAAAAACTAAAAGTGGAGAAGGGTAAAAACTGACTATTTCGGGTATGATTTTAAACCAAACTTGACTTCTTTTTTTCTTCTTTAAGTTACAAACAACTTTGCTATTCATTGCATATATATTCTATTAATCTATTATAACTCTTACTTGTTTTGTCTTTGTAAAGCGACATATCAGCAGATATTTTTCGGTACCATATTTCATTTGTGCTGTTCACATAAATATTACTTTCATTAATTAACCTAAAATAGAAAGTGTTAAAAAGTCAATCCTCCTATCACTATTTGACTAGACCAAAGTTTGAATTTTTCTTTGTTTTGCAGTTGACCAACAATACCAATAGCTGAAAAGGGGTCAGCCATTGGATAAAAGCAGTTAAACCAACTTTTGGGCTCAATCAATTTTGGTTTCCCTCTATTTTCTTCTTGTGGTTATCAAAATTGACACTTATCTACCCAATTGAAAGCAAACAATTCTAACTTCCACCCTTATATATCTCCATCAGACACCAACTCCAACAGGAACAACTAAACCTCCTTCCTAATCAAAAGTGTCCAAATATTATCTCCTTTAAAACCCTCAGAAACTCAACATTGATTGTATTATCATGGCTAGAGTTCATTCATCATCAACAATGGCCGAGACAGTCTCATGGTATTGCTCGTTGTTCTTAGTGATAATGTTGGTATTAATTAAGTTGTTGTGAGTCACTTGATACTGAAAATCAAAGAGTGGTGAAACATGTTCGAACATTTAACGTTGGTAGTAAGCCGTGTGATGAGATTTACGTCGTTCGTGAAGGAGAGACGTTGCATACAATTAGTGAAAAGTGTGGTGATCCTTATATAGTCGAAGAAAACCCGCATATTCATGATCCAGATGATGTGTTTCCTGGCCTTGTTATCAAGATTACCCCTTTCGTTAACAGGTAAAATCGAGATATGATGAAAGTTTTGTTGTTTAAGTTTATGTTGGGCTTAATGTAAAGAAGCATGCGAACCAAGTTTTCTATTAATGAGAAGTTGTGTTCGTTACATATATTGTTTATGATTTCATAAAATTTGAGCTTTTTAATGTCTAGTCTTGTTGCATGTTTCATTTCTATATTCGTTAATTCAGGAATATAAATCAACTTTGAGAATACGAACTTGGAATTTACGTGGGCTTTTTTGAAAAGTAGCCTAGAAACTATTTTACATTTTTAGTTGGTCCATGTAGGCTGTAGTTGTCAATTGTCATATAAATATAAAGTTCCATAAATAAGTTGTGGATTATTTCCCCAATTCCCCTAGTAGTAATTTTATGGGATTAGTTTACTGTAATGTAAGAAACTTTGAACGAATGTTTATAATAGAAAATAACTAAAGTTGTGTGTATTGTATATAAACAACTCGAAATAATGTTTATTGTATGTAAGAATTTCATATCAACCAATTAAAATCTGACAAGTGGCACCCGTATATGGTTGCCACGCATGTTTTCTTACATAGAATAAACATTTTTTCGAGTTGTTTATATATAATACACACAACTTTAATTTTTTTCTACTATAGACATTCAGTTAAAAAATAGTTACATTTCAGACTACTAATCCCTAATTTTATCTCAGCCAAAAAAGATTGTAAAAAAGGATTGTGTAAGAGGGATGTCCAATTGTCCATATGGTCTATTCAGAAAAGGTAGGACGTACGGTTAACTCTAATGTATACATGTACTGGATATGATCCAAAGTAAAGTATCATTTTAGGCCTTCTATCATTATGTTTATTCAAAAACTACAATTTTATTATTACGAACTAAGTTTGAACCCAAAATTCAAAGCGGGTATAAAGAACTAAAGAAGGTATACAAAACAAAGTCCACAAAGAGACTTAAAAATACAGCAGCTCCCTTCCCTTTTACACACATACAAAATAAAATAACCGAACAACAATTACTATGAAAGTCTCATCGTCTTATTTTACATCATTTTTCACTAAGATTCTATAACTTATAATAATTAATGTTCTTGCTTATCAAAGAGATATGTAAGATGTTCTAACTAGGTGTATGTGTATGTCAATCGTAACAAAAGTTGTGGTACTTCATGTAACGATGTAAAAATGATATTAGTATCTATGCCAGACAACTATAGAATATATATAAAACAAATAAAAATAACGACCAGTAATATATAGAAATTCCATCATATTCTCTCTATATATCTACATAACGTGTTATGTTACATTTTAGGCAGTTTTAGTCCTTATTGTTAAATATTTTGCAACAATAGTCCTCATCGTTAATAAATATTTACAAAATCTAACAACCTCTAACAACTTTTCTCTAACAAGGAGTTAGTTTTTTTTTTCTCCAACGAGTGTTAATGATTGTTAAATGTTATTTAGTGTCTTACGAGAGTTACGGGTTCTTTTCTCTAACAGAGAGTTAGTTCTTTTTCTCAAACGAATGTTAATGATTGTTAAATGTTATAAGAGAACCATTTCTCGATTTGTGCGTGTCATCCTTGCGCAGGGGCCATGCTAATCTTCTTTGTATCGTTCCAATTTTATCGGATAAAAAAAAATACAAAATTAACTGACTATGTGTGAGAGAGAGAGCGAGCAAGGGAGGTAAGGAGAAAAAAAGAAACAAAGGAAGGTGGACATGGACAACAACATGGCTTCAAAGGTATGAATACAATCAAGTTCTTCGTTGCCAACATCCCTGATGGGTGTAGGCCGTGGGATCTGGAAACAAGTCTAAAGAAGTTTGGAGAAGTAGCAGGAGCCTACATTGCGAGGAAGAGAAACAAAGATGATTTACGATTTGGGTTCATCACCTTTAGGGGGGTAAAAGATCGGAAGGCTTTAGAGTTTGAACTAAAGAAGGTTAAGATAGGGAATAATAAGCTCCAAATAAATGTTGCAAGATTTGCGGTGGAGAATGAAAGATGGGTCGATAAAGATATGGAAGGTAAACCCAAGATGAAAGTGTTCCAGGGACCCAAAAAAACAGTTGACACTAACGTCTCGTACTGTGACGTTGTAAAAGGCTCAACAGGCAACGGTTCAATGGCAAAGGTTATGACGGTGGAGGACGATGTTGATGCTATGTCGTCGTTCCATGGAAGGGCTTTGGTGGCAAAGTGTGTGGACTTTAGGACCCTGGATTCATTGAGTAGATTGCTCAGTGAAGCTGGAGTCTTTGGGGTGGAGCTGAGATACCTTGGGGGTCTTAATTTACTGCTAACGTTTGCGGAGGAAGAGAATGCCGGATATTTTGTTAGAAAGGAGGTCTGGAGGAGTTGGTTCTCACGATTGGATACTTGGTCGGGACAATCACTTCCGTTCGAAAGACTAGCATGGGTCAAGGTGGTTGGGGTGCCACTACAGTTGAAGACGGTGGATGTCTACAACAGGATTGGTGGACTGTTTGGGAAAGTGGTATGTCCGGTTTCCAGTTTTGACGGTACTGGAGATTGGTCGTCTGAGAAGGTGGGAATTCTGGTGGGTGAAGGTAAAAAGATGGAAGGTGAGGTAGAGGTGAGATGGAGGAACAAAAGGTTTCGGGTCTCGGTGGCGGAGATGGTGGAGGAAGGTTGCCTCGTTAGTTGGACTAAACTTTCCTCATCAGATTCCGACGAGTCCAGGTCATTCTACGGTGACGGAAACAAAGATCAAGATGAGGCGAAGATGGATAGTCGTACTGACAATGGGGTGATGCATGGGGAAACCAATCGTCAAAGCGTGCATGGCGATGACGTTGTAGTTCCAAGAAAAGATTATTTATTTAATGCCGAGGTGGGTCCCAAGAAGGGTAAGAAAGGGCGGAAGATAAATAACGTTAAGACACATTCTTTTAATTTAATTTGGGAAAGTAATATTGCTCCTAACCAGCCCAGGCCCAGGAAGAGGCCCAGACCCGCTGAACCTTTTTTTATGGAAGAAGATATGGGCTTACATATGACTACGCCTCCAAATGGTGATGACGAAGTCAACTCTTGTAGTAATATTCCAGAGAAGGAGAATATAAATAACAATAATATTTCAGAAAAGGAGAATAGTAATAATAATTCTTTTAACCTAAATCAGAGCCCCCAATTCTCAATAGGGAATCAAGATAGCCGAGATATCCAAGATCCCTCTTGTGCTCAGGTTAACCCACCTGCTGGAGTAGAATCCATTAGTACAGAAGAACAACAAGCTATGGAGATTGATAAAGAAGCTCGAGCTACTATTGATTTGGGGAAGAACTTTGGAGTTAATTTGGAGAGAAACTTGGAGAAAGTCAAGGAGACAATTATAAATGAAGGTATTAATGTGGTTTATCAATGAATATATTGTCCATTAACATTCGTGGTATTAGGGGGGAGGGTAAGGCAAGATGGATTAAGGAAATTAAAAATAAGGAGGGAGTTTCTTTTTTAGCAATTCAAGAAACACAAACTATGGATGTTTCTGAGGCCATTATTCGTAATTATTGGGGTCATTCAGAGGTGGGGTGGGAGACTGTTGAGCCGAGTGGGAGGTCTGGTGGCATCATATCGATTTGGGATCCCGGAGTGTTTAGTAAAATTGATGTGGTAAAAGATGATATTTTTTTGTTGTTAAAAGGCAAGATAAAAGGGAGCAGTGATATGGTGTATGTGATGAACGTGTATGCCCCACAAAGGGTGAAAGACAAAAGGATGTTATGGTCAAAATTTACTGGTATTAAGGATGAATCAGAGGGGTTGTGGTTTATTATCGGAGATTTCAATGCGGTGAGGTTCCAGGAGGAAAGAAAAGGGTCTTTCTTCAATTTTTCTTGCGCAAGCAGCTTCAGCTCTTTCATTGCAGATGCTGATTTGCATGAATATCAGATGACAGGAGGCAAGTTCACTTTTTTGGTGGATGGGGATCGGGGAAAAAAGATGAGTAAAATAGACAGGCTACTGGTGGGAAGAGAGGTAGTTGATAAGTGGCCGTTGGCACAAGTTAGGGTTTTATCAAGGAGGTTTTCAGATCATAATCCCATTATTTTTGGAATAGGCAATTTTGATTATGGTCCCAAACCTTTTCGATTCTTTAGTTCTTGGCTCGATAGGGCGGACTTCGAAGGTGTGGTTACAGAGGCTGTGGAGAGTTTCGTATATTTTGGTCCAGCTGATGTTAGACTTATGTTGAAATTTCGCTGGCTTAGAAACTCGATCAAAAAATGAAGGGATGAGATGAGGGAAAAGGAGGAGGAAGAAAAAGATATCTGTCAAAAGGAGCTCGAAGAGTTAGACAGTATTATGGAAGAAAGGGAGCTTACGGAGGAGGAAAACTGGTCACGTGTTGAATGTAAAAAAAGATTAATCGAGCTAAATGATTTAAAGACAAAAGACATAAGACAGAGATCGAGAGTAAAGTGGGCAATAGACGGCGATGAAAATTCTAAATTTTTCCATGGTATGATTAACAATAGGAAGAAAAGTAATGTCATCCATGGCGTCACTGTGGGGAGCGAATGGGTGGTTGAACCCAAGAAAGTGAAAGAACACGTTCATGACTTTTTCAAAAATAAATTTCAGGAAGATTGGATTTATAGGACGGAGATGGTATGTAATTTTGAAAGCAGATTGACAGAAAGTGAGGCACAGGGACTGGAGGTGAACTTTACAATGGAAGAAATCAAAAAGGCAGTGTTTGAATGTGGGGACGATAAGGCACCGGGGCCGGATGGTTTTAACTTCAAGTTTATAAAGAGATTTTGGAGATTTTTCGAAGCCGATTTTTTTGAGGTGTTTCAGTCTTTTGCAGCCACCGGGGTGATAAATCGAGGGGTCAGCTCCTCGTTCATAACGCTCATTCCTAAAGTTATGGACCCGAGCAGCCTCAACGAGTATAGGCCGATTAATCTGATTGGGATCGTCAGCAAAGTGAGATCCAAGGTTCTCGCCAACAGGTTAAAAATAGTTTTGGGATCCATTATATCATGTTTCCAAACAGCTTTCTTAAGTAAGAGACTCATCCTTGACGGGCCTCTAATTTTAAACAAAATTATTTCTTAGGCTAATAAGAAAAGAAAACAATTGTTTATGCTCAAGATTGACTTCCAGAAGGCTTTTGACAAAGTTAACTGGGCGTTTTTGATCAGCATTATGAAACAGCTGGGCTTTAAAGATCGTTGGTGTTCCTGGATTGGGGGGATTCTCATGTCAGCGAGGTCGTCGGTTCTGGTGAATGGGTCGCCGACTAAGGAGTTCCAGTGTATGAAAGGTATGCGCCAAGGTGATCCTCTATCCCCATTTTTATTTATTATGGTGATGGAAGCCTTCTCGGTATTAATGAGAAAGGCCTCTAGTGGCGGGTTCTTTAAAGGTGTATCTTTACCTAAGAATGGACCGTGCCTTTCGCACATGCTATATGCGGACGACTGTATAATTCTTGGGAACTGGGAACGGGAGAATGTAATAAACACTTCTAGGATTTTAAGAATTTTCTACATTTGCTCGGGGTTAAAAATCAACATGGGAAAGTCTAATTTGTATGGGGTGGGAGTCGATTTTAACAGGGTGGAGCAGATAGCTAGTTTGGTGAGATGTAAGACTGGAACTTTCCCTTTCTCACATCTGGGAATTATGGTCGGGGCAAATATGAACAGGATTGCAAATTGGAAATTCATTTTTGATATTTTTGAGTCGAGGTTGGCTAAGTGGAAAGGAAGGCTGCTCTCTATGGGTGGGAGGGTGACACTCATTAAAGCAGTTTTAGAAAGCCTTCCATCGTACTACCTTTCACTTTTCAAAGCCCCTTGTAAGGTTATTGATGGGTTGGAAGCGATTATTAGGAGATTTCTATGGTGGGGTTCGTCTAATGTTAGAAAGATCCACTGGGTCAATTGGGATAGGGTTGCTTCGCCAGTGGGGGAAGGGGGTCTCGGACTTGCTAAATTAAGAGATATTAATATGGGGCTGCTGTCCAAGTGGATTTGGAGATATAGAGACGAGAGGAAGGTCGTTATGTCTTTACATGACCACAGTAGGTGTTGGTCACTTATACCATTCAATAAGAAAAGAACGAGTATGTGGGCAACCATGGTTAAATGTTTTGACAACTACTGGATTGCGGGTACTAAATTAAGCTTACTGATTAGAGGAGAGGTGGGTAACGGGGAGGTGATAAGGTTCTGGGTGGATCCATGGTTAACTCCAAAACCATTAAAGGATGAATTTCCTTCGCTCTTCAAGTTGGAGAGAAATAAAAGATGTGTCGTTAAGGACAGAATTGGGACTGTGACAAGATGGGAGTGGGCAGGGACGAGGTTTGGTGACAAGGAAGTTTATGAATTGAGCAGACTCGAGGCGCTGGTGGAGTCAGTCAACATTACGACTGCAAAAGACAAATGGGTATGGATTGGGGACGATAAGAATGGGTTTTCTGTCAAAAGTGTCAAAGGTCTTATTATTGATGATAAAGATTTTAGTGGGAGACTTATATTTAAATGGGTTAAATGGACACCTAAGAAATGTAATTACTTTATGTGGAGGGTGTTGCTGGATAGAGTTCCGACCTTGAAGGCGCTACAACAGAGAAATTGCTACTATGGGAATACAAACTGTGGTGTTTGTGATGAGGACAGTGAGACAATTGAGCATATCCTATGTGTCTGTCGGGTTGCGGTAGAGGTTTGGCATATGATTAGTGTTTGGTGTCGTACCGGGCCTCTGATCCTATTTGATGTCAAAGATCTGATCAACTTGCACAAACATGTCGGTCTTAGTAAAGCTGCGAAAAAGGTATTCAAAGGCATCATATGGGTTACATGTTGGTGCCTATGGAAAGCAAGGAATGATAATCGATTCAATGAGAAGGAAGTGCGCCCGTCAAAGATCATAGAAGATATTAAGTCCTTGGCTTTCTTGTGGTATAGAAGTAGAGCTGAGAAAGTTAGTATTACATGGGAAGATTGGAGGGTTTTCAATATTGTGTAAACACTGTATAATTTCTTGTATACCGTTTAGTCGCTTGCGATTTGCAAGGGCTCGTGAATATATACATATTACTTTTCAAAAAAAAAAAATGTTATACGAGAGTTACAAAAATCGCTACAAATCAAGTCCATCTTTTGAACGAGTTGTGGAGTGTAGCTTTTGTGTCAAATTAGTATTGTCTATCGGTCACCGAAATAAACAAGAAAAAGTTTTCGCCTTATACTTTTAACTAAAATTGTCGTTTTTTCAGTTATGTAGGCTTTTTACAATTTATTTGGCAAAGTAGTATCCGCATTGATTCGTCTTTCTATTTTCTACAATGATTTATATGATATTTTACATTTATTTTTGTATTTTACATAATAGTATAATTTTAGTGCCTTTTAGTTTCTTTTTTCCCCTATTTTCACATTTTTTTAATAGTTGTTATATGATTAACATTCGTTTTCTTATTCTTTCAACTATTAATATAACTGATTATGTAAACGATATCTTACGTTTGTACACAACAATACATTTCTAAAACACACGTCTAGATAAGAAAATAACAATTTCTCGCCTGTATAAGATTTATGAAAGTAACATTATGTCTTCCAAGACGAAGCCCGGGTAACATAACTAGTTTCACAGAATTAAGGATTCTTACATAAATACTATGTACATACATAAACTAACTCTTCAATAGTAATTATTGACTTTTTTTTTACTTTCAAAGTCATCTTTTAATGATTTTGACCGTAAGTATTTTTATTACAAGTTTTATATAACAAAAAACGGAAATATTTACGGTCAAACTAATAAAACAAATATAGTGAAACCTCTGTAAATTAATAGTGTTGGGATTGAAATATTTTATTAATTTAGCAAGTTATTAATTTATCGAGTGTTAATTTTTACTAATCTCTTAACTGGGTTTGGAAAAATTATTAATTTTATCGAGCTATTAATTTATAGAGTATAAATTTAAACAAGTTTGACTGTACTTGAAAAAATAAAATTTGATCATTTAGTTGGGACAGATGGAATATTAGTCATTTTACAAACCCAAAATGTGATTTTTTTAGTTTTAAAGTTTGAATAATTTTTTATGGGCTTTAGACTATATGTGGGTTCTCTTTATATATAAAGTTTAATTCAGGGGGCAAAAAAAATTATTCAGCTTTCTTTTTTTAGGTAAGTTGTTTTATCTTTTTTTGGAAAGAGTAATTCTACGTCTACAAACATCTTATAAACATATTTTTACAAACATAACTTCTACCAATCAAATCGTGTTTATGTAATCTCTCTCTTCTTTCCCTCTCTTTGTTGATTGGACCAACTTCATGCCACATGTGTTTGTAAATTATTTGTTTGTAAAAAATTAGTCACCCTAACATTGCTCTTTTGGAAATTCTACATTTCTCATTTATAGTTTTACAAATACTCTTTATTAATCAATTAATTTAAAACTCTCGTATTTTTGAAGGTTTGTAAAATAATTAAAAATAAATAACTTAACAAGATAAAAGCATGAAATGGAGTTCTTACACGGACTTTATTAATTAGGCATGGACAATTTGTGACTATGACTTCTATGCATGCTTCTACATTTTAAGCTTTACCTTTCATCAGCACTAAATTTAAATTTTTTTTCCCTAAAGACTTTTATGAGAAGAGAACGGTATACGCGTGTTACGGCGGCCGTGGAGTTGGCGTCGGTGGTGGTAATGTAATGGCGGCGGTGACGGGTGATGGTGGAGGTGAGCGGCGGTGGCGGAGATTGGTGTAGGTGGTGGTGGCGGTGATGACGAGTAGTGTAGCCTATAATTTATGTAATTTGGTTTTGATGAAATATTAAAACTTAAAATATTAAACAAAGCTTTTTGTTTTATAGTATAGTATAGTATAGATATAGATAGATAGTAGTGGTGCTAATAAGAAAGATGGAAACTGTTTGGCTTTTATAAAGAAAAAACCTTTTACATACACATACAACTTAGAGGTTAAATTCACAAAAATCTTTCCAATCGACCATTTATAATCAAGCAAGAGTCTCTTTGATATTAAAGCTTGGCTTTGCCTACTCATAAAATTACATTAATACCCGGTTGGTGACCAGATTACCAAGTAAACTTAAAAGCTTTTTCTCAAAAATAAAGTTTATTATAAAATCGAGCATAATATTAAAATAAAATCTTGAATCTTGTGCACTTTTCGATATAAGATATATAGAGTCGGTTTGATATATATAAAGATTGTCAATACTCGACGTCACCTGAAATTAGACTTGAGACCGACCCGGAAAAGTGGGTTAGGGTTGTGAAATCTCTACCTAGTAACCCGCCAACTTGATCACCCCTTATGTCCTAGCTCTCTCACGAGTTAACCTTTATTAATATTATTAAGGGTGAAGTCTGTATCGTACCCTTATATATATCGCTCACTGACTTCGAAAACTGTAACACCCGTTTCGTAAAAATATGGATTCCCAAAAACTTTTCGCCTAACGGCGTCGTTTAGCGGAAACGATTTAAATAAAACATCTCAACCAAGAAAAACAGTTGAGTTTCATCATTTGGTGTTACTAATCGTATCATCACAACAATCAAGAAATCCATAAGATTGCCCGACATAAAGCAATCACCACATAAAACATTACATAAGGTTTCATAAAACATAACGTC
>JANDBE010000001.1:48778567-48792879 GCA_024320915.1 Erigeron philadelphicus
TTAATGACAATGTAAAAGGATAAATATACATACATATATATATATATATATATATATATATATATACATACATATAAGCAACAACAGTAGTTCACCATAAATCCCAAGAAAGGGCTCGCCGGAAAACTACAGCCGCCGTAAGCAGCAGCAACAGAAGTTAACCATAAACCCAAAAAAAGGTCTCGCCTTAAAACCACAGCCGCCGTAAGTAGCAGCAACAGTAGTTTAACCGGAAAACCCAAGAAAGGGCTCGCCGGAAGACCGAAGGGGCAACATGCAGCAGCACCAGCAGTTCACCGGAAACCCAAGAAAGGGCTCGCCGGAAAACCGAACCAACAAAGCAACAGGAAACCCTAATCGATTAAACCGGAAACCCCAAAAAAAAGGGTCGCCTGAAAACCAAACAAGTAGTCAAATAGCCAACTACACCCTTCCACAAGCCAAACAAAGTTTTGCCCATTAAAAAAGTGAATGTTTCTGGCCGACAACCACCGGAAACCCCTAAAAGGGTTTAGGATCTCACCAGAAAGGGTGCAATATAACGTTAGGAGCATCGACAAGTTTTATTGGCATGTATTTCGACAATAAAAGTCAAGAAAAACATAGATCTAGCCTCAAAATCGAAAACCCCCAAATCACTTTTTTAGGTTTCCGGTGATCAATGGAGTTTTGACACAAGAACAAAAAAACGGTTATAAAGGCACGCCCCCAACACAAGGATCGGCCAAACACATGCCGATATATATAGCCAAAACTAGCCGATTAAACTTATCAAAATTAGCCGATGTATGTACTATAAGATTGCAAAAGAACCGATATTAGCCGATGTTTTTTGGCGAGAGAACTCGACAACACCCTTGTCCCATACCGTTTAGACAAGCCAAAATATACAGTTTGAAGTTGAAAAATAAAGGAGTCGGTCTTTCCACTTTCTTCTGCTTCTGCTGCTGCTGCAGTTCTGCATATATATATATTGGATTGTATGAATGTCGGTATACTCGTCGTTATTTATTTCTTCTTCATCTTTAACTCGCACTGCCTTTCATTCTTCTTCTTCTAGAAGCTTCCATTTATCTCGATTCCTTTATCCCCAATTCATTCATAATAATAATAATAATCACTCTGCTCGCTTCTTCACCATGCCGCACCGTAAACAGGTATATATCTATATTTATTTCAATTAAACTTGCAAAACTGATTCTAATTTTTACTTATATATTTGCCTGTTTGTTACCTGCCTATTATTTTTGTGACGCAATAGTATACAGTTAATAGTAAATAATTTGTTACTACTATTTTTGTTTTATATATTTACTACTCGTACCGTGTGTGTATGTGTGTGATCAGTTTGCTGTATTTCTGTGTATCTAAGTGCTTGTTTGGGTTTCATGTATCTGGTTACCTTTTATGAATGTAAACCATTGACGCTTGCCACGTCACCCAAAAATAATTCTAGCTACCTAAAGGAGGTTTTAGCCCTAGAAAAACGTTGGTACTTTTCTCAAAATTTCAAAATGGAGGTCGGTGGCGGTGACTCATTTAAAGGAAATGAAGGAATTCAAAACCATTGTCTGTATATCAAGGTTGTCCACAAGATATATGTTTTATACGATGGTGCGGTTATTTATTCGGTAATCCGATTAGTTTTTGTAAAGTGTGATGTAATTTATGTTGCGTTATTCTGTTCAATGCGACTTTTTGTTAATCAAGTGATAAGTGCATGAAGCATAAAAGGAGGTTTTTCGTTTCTTATGTTCTAGTTAGTAAATGTTGATAAGAGGGTTATGATTTATGAATTCCAAAGTGTGTATTGATTTCTATATAATGAGGAATATTATAGTTTGATTGAATGCCCAAGATATAGGTTCTTTTATTTTTTCTTTTAAAGTTAGGTCTCAGTTTCTATAACCCGCCTATGATTTGATACTAAAAAGAGTTGAATATTAATACGGTTAATTTGATAATATCCAGAAAAAGAGTGATCGTTCGAATTTGAAGTCGATTCAAAGGCCAAGTAGCAGCAAGACGGATGGACTGTCTGCTGAAGCCATCACCAATAGAATTAGTAAGCTCAACATTGTTGAAAATAGTGCACAGTCCCGTGTTCCAGTGCCACAGTTCGGGAGTATTAAATTAGATGAGATAGCACCGCTGCATGGTCAAATTAGTGGACCAAAGTCCTACGGGACAGCATCTACTGCTACGGTTGATGCCACTAATACTGCAGCTGAAACTGCTGTGTCGAGTAATTTGTTTAAGAACAATCTGTTGGAGAAATTCACTGTGGATAAATCTACATATGCCAATGCGAAAATTAATGCAGTATTCTACCCCAAGTTTGAAAATGAGAAGTCTGATCAAGAGGTAAACTATTCTTGTTTTTATTGTAGTTATGATTTTGGTTGTCGTTTTTTATGAGTAGCTTTGGTGTCAATAAAAACTTTTACATTTGTTTAATGTAGGTTAGGATAAAGATTATTGATAAGGTATCGGAAGGCAAGGCCACATTGGAGGTAAGTGAGTGTGTATTATTTTCAGTGATATTTCCTTAGCCGACTTTTAAATCTATTGCTCTGCTAAAATTTATTATGATGCCCCTTTTATTACATGTATATTCTTTCATGATATTGTTAGGTTTCTCTTAAACACTCTGGATCACTTTTCATGTATGCTGGTCATGAAGGTGGGGCATATGCAAAGAACAGCTTCGGGAATATGTATGTTTAGACCCCTTTGTCTTTGGCATTATGTTAGCTGCATTGTGCCATCATCAATCTGATTATCTTATAGATATTATTTTCAACATCATTTTTTGAATCTATATACATATTACTTCCATATCCAAAATGGTTATGTTAAGTTTGATAACCTTCAGTTACTACCTACTTCCATCTATGAAACTGCAATGTAGATATATTCTCACAAGTAAATGTTATCAGCACAGCACATTGTAAAGTTTAGTCATTTTGCATTCTGTTTATGTACTTTGTTTTTGTCATACAGTTATACCGCGGTTGGGGTTTTTGTTCTTGGAAGAACATTTCGCCAGGCATGGGGCACTGAAGCAAGCATAAAGCAAGCAGAGTTCAATGAGTTCTTGAAGGTACTCATCATATTAAACATCACCACCAGTATTTGATGAATAATGACAAAGATTAGCCATTTTTTATTGTTCTTTTCATGGATGTGTTCTTTTAGTTAAAGCACATGAATATAGCTATGGAATTGGTGACTGCTGTTTTAGGAGACCATGGCCAGCGACCTCGTGAAGATTATGGTGAGAGAATTAACTCATTTCATTACCATATTTTTTTTTGACAATGATGGCTGAAATTTGGCTTTCTGTTACTTATGGAAATCGCATGTCTTCTTGAGCAGTTGTTGTGACTGCCGTCACTGAATTGGGGGATGGGAAGCCCAAGTTCTATTCCACTCCTGAGATTATAGCGTTTTGCAGAAAATGGCGTTTGCCTACGAATCATGTTTGGTTGTTCTCAACAAGGTGATTATCTAGAATGTTACATACTATGGCACTACCTTCTATCCCTACTCCATTGCAAAATAAATGAAATTTTCTATGTTAGCAACTCTTAACCATTGCTAACATTGCTCTTCTTTTATGGGTGCTCCAATGAATTCTATAAGAAATAGTAATTAATCATTCTTTTCATGAACATTACTTTTATCCAATTAAAAGACTCTTTGTTTTTTTGAAGGAACTCGGTTACAACTTTTTTTGCTGCTTATGATGCACTATGTGAGGAAGGCACAGCTACATCCGTATGTAAAGCTCTTGATGAAATGGCAGATATCTCCGTGCCAGGTGCAACAGTTTATCTCCATTGGACATATACTTATGTTGGAATTTAACTGTTGAATTAGAAAGGGTTGAATTTGATGTTGCAATAAGATTTGATGGTTGATATACTTGTTATGGGGGTGTTAGGCGCTTGTTCAAGATAGTAGGTGGAGCTTTAAGAATCACTAATGCATCAACATGTACAACTAAAGAACAATGTAAAGTTTAAAACATACATTATCTAAAATGAGAATGAATGATTACAGGATCAGTAGACCATGTAAAGTTGCAGGGGGAGATTTTGGAAGGCCTTGTTGCACGTACTGTAAGCCATGAGAGCACTAAAGAGATGGAACTCGTTCTAAAAGATTATCCATCACCAGTAGAGGAAGGTTTGCTAGCCTTACTTTCTTCCACATATTTCGTGTTTGGTATACAATAACATGCAGTTATTTTCAAGCAATATAGTAGAGTTTTCTATAAAACTGTTTTTTATAGTTGATGTGGCAGTCCATCAAAATTTGGGACCGGGTCTGCGGGAAATATTTGCAGCAAACAGATCTGATGAGAAACAGGTAATGCTAATATGTTATCCCTATTTTCGTATCAAACCATGTGGTTTTTGGAGACTTCTAATAATTTGATATTGCCCATGCAGCAAATAAAGGCACTTCTTCAGCATACTGGTACTTCTTTTTGTCCCAATCATGTGGATTGGTTTGGCATTGAAGCTGCAGATGTACTTCCAAGAAATTCTGACCGATCAGTAGTTTCTAAATTCTTACAAGCAAATCCTTCGAACTATTCTACTACCAAGTTAAAGGTAAAACCATCTTTTCCATAGAGGGTCAAACTTATGGACAAGTTGCACACGGGCAATATCTCAAATTGCTGTGTCTGTTACAGTGTAATTGAACATATCACAAATTAGAAACCAATAAAACCTTATTACTGTTTTACCCTGCTTATTTTAGGTTACATACAATATATACTTCATTTTATATGTTACTTTTTGTCAACCCATTTAGGGTGGAAGATTTTGTTTGATAGAGGTGGCAATTTCCACCCATTTATCATGAAATGGTCCATGTGGAGGTTATACTTCATATCTAATGTGTGAAACTGATGAGTAAACGAGTACCTAAAATGGAATGGGTTGAATGGGTTGAAGTCGATCAAAGTGTATTATTCGTGCATCAAGCTTCTTAAATCATTTTACTGATAAAAATATGGATCTTTTTTATTAAGTTGTAGACATTTTGTAATCATATTGAACACATCATTCATCAATAAACATCAATTTTTGAATACTGGGTGTTGTGGGCCAACACGACCCGTATCGAAAGTACTTCTTTTGACCTGTTACCTAACTTGCACAACTCACCCAATTTTCCACCTCTAGTGTGATGGTCTTTATGTTGTTAGATGTACTACTATTTAAGTACATGTTATTTTATTCAGGAAATGGTCCGTTTGATGAGTGAAAGGTTTTCTCGTGCTGTTGGTTTCAAGTGTTACCATAACTATCACAAAATAAATACGATATCTAGTGACAATCTTTATTATAAGATGGTGATTCATGTACGCAGTGATTCAGTATTCCGGCAGTACCAGAAAGAGATGAGGTTCTGCATTTTCTTTACTCTTGAATTGCTTTGAATAGTCAAATCTACAAGTTTATGTTTCTTTTGTCTTCTTACATAAAAAGAACGGTTTGTAATTGCTTACTAACTTGTGCTTGATGCTTCTCAGGTCCAAACCAGATCTGTGGCCATTATATCGAGGTAAAAGATAAAAACCCACTTTAATTTAGTAGAATCATTAAATGGGTTTCACCCATTCTCATCACTCTTTTTAATTATCAGCCCTTAATTAATAAGTAGCGGGGCAGTTTTATAGGTCTGCCAGTTCCTGTTTTCATACAGGGTATGTTATATCTGTTTTTCATTTATATTTGGGAGATTTGCCTGTCTTGATTTTCTGAATCTACATATTATCTTCTGTTTATAAGGGGTTAACTGAGCTGTAAAACTATTGTCTCTACGACTCTCTCTACATTCTTAATACCATCTTTATAGTTTATAACCTCGAAATATTTGATTTGCTGGCTGCCACAATGCCATTACTTATGCATAAGTACTTCATGTTTAGGTTTTTTTGTTGAAATCAACCTGTTCAAGGCAAGTAAAGAGAATGCAGCTGCATTTGCCAACACTAGCACCGATGCTGGAAATAATCACAAAGAAAGTCACAATATATCCACCAAAGGTGGTTTAGCAGATGAAGATGCAAATCTGATGATAAAGCTGAAGTTTCTCACATATAAGGTATGCTTAATTATGTCCGTGTTCATTTTCTTTAGGTATATAATATTTTGCATTCTGCTGACCTTGACACTCTTATGGTGCAGTTGAGAACTTTTTTAATTCGCAATGGCTTGTCAATTCTTTTTAAAGATGGCCGATCTGCCTACAAGAAGTACTACCTTAGGTAACATATTTGATGCATCTAAATGTATGCACATGCACATCTACATTTATGTCACTGATAAATGAAATTGCTAGAATAGTCTGCGAGTGTGTTTTTCTTGATATTGATGCTATTATCATTTCTAGAACACTTCCCTAAAGTTACATTGGAGCTGTTTTAAAATATAGTCACACTTGCTCTTTCTTAGTATGGTTCCTTATTGTTTATGGTAAAATAGGGATGTCTGTATGTCATATATATAATCTGTTTGTAGGGCTATATTCTAAGGTTTACTAATTGCATGATGTAGGCAAATGGAAATATGGAATACATCGCCAGTAAAGCAGAGACATCTCTGCGAGATGCTGGAGGAATGGTAATGAATGATTCAGTCTATGTTTTATATGCTTACCATTTGTTATTCACCGAATACTAGATAAAAAAAAGCTATATTTTTTCAGGGCTGAGTACATAACAAGGAAATCTGGACAAGGAAAACTGTCATCATCTAATTACTTAAGTGAAGCTGAACCTTTCCTTGAACAATATGCAAAACGCTCTCCAAAAAATCAAGCGTTGATAGGATGTGCTGGGGACCTAGTGAGAACTGAAGATTTCATGGCCATTGTTGAGGAAGGTAGAGATGAGGAAGGTGACCTCAAGACCGAGGATGTTTTAGAATATTCTAGTCCAAGTTCTGATGCTGTTCAGAAAAAGGAAGGGCTTATAGTATTCTTTCCAGGTGCCAGGGTTAAAGTTTTGATCCTAAAATACTTGTATGTGTATATGCATGTGTTTTCACTGATACAAACTTCACTTTTTTTCCTTCAGGAATACCTGGTTGTGCTAAATCCGCTCTTTGTAAGGAAATACTAAGCGCCACTGGAGCTCTTGAGGATGATCGTCCAATTCATAGTCTAATGGGTGACCTTATAAAAGGTATCTATGTTTTCTTGCTAACTTTGTTTATTTCTTTCTATTTGACCTTCTTTACGACCATAGTGGTTACCCACCTTGTCAACCACTGCATACTGCTAACTTTGGCTGTTTGGTATATGTTTTTAAGCTTTATAAGTGGGTGTCATATTTTGAAACCACAAACTACATTTAGTAGTTGAAGTTTTTGGCCATATAGGGATATTCGTCAGCATCCACTATATGTTTTTGTAACAGAATCAAGTTTTGTACACTAGCAAAGGAAATAGTTTACAAGTTATCGCTCTCTTTCATGTAATAGTTTTTAAAGGAATTATGCTATTTGGTTCATCACTTGTTGAAATCTCAACAGGGAGATATTGGCAAAAAGTTGCTGATGAGCGGAAGAAGAAACCTTATTCTATTGTGCTGGCTGACAAAAATGCACCCAATGTAGAAGTCTGGAGGCAGGTAACTTTTTTTTAAAGATAGTACATAAACTGAACTACACAAGAAGGAGTCTATTCATATGTTTAATTTCCTATAATAAACCTTATTCTGATCTTGTTTCCACTTTTGTAGATTGAGGAGATGTCCCTTAAAACTAAAGCATCTGCAGTGCCGATTGTACCTGACTCAGAAGGTTCTTACTCTTTACGTTGCAAATTATTTTTTCTTAATCACCAGAAATGCATCTGAAATTGGGTTTTGTGAATTGCTCAATGTTCAAGGAAGTTCATTATTATTGGTCAAGTTATAGCACAAATGCTGTATAGTAGAATTAAGTTAGGTGTCTTTTATAAATAACTTTGCAAAATATCACAGCTTTCATGAAATATACAGAAATTTCTATACCAAAAGCTTGACTTTGTAAGTGTAATTATGCTGTTATAATAATGTTGCTTATCTTTTGTTTTTCTCATGTTTTTCACTATTGGTCTATGTCCAAAAGTAAGGCAATGTATTGCTTTGGTGCTTGTGTAAATGAGCATCGTCATCAAATGAGAAGTATGACTCTGAGAAAGGTTGTGCACCAAGCATAATCTCATGTATATCTTTTAATAACTAGTTGCGAGGCAAATAGGAAAATTTGGACTGGAATGTCTCCGGACAACATAAAATGGAAACTGTTGCAGTCTTTTGGGAATGGAGAACACTCTTCAAAGTTATCCAATACCAGTAGATATGTTTTTTTTAACAAATGACTTTGTGTGGTTGAACATGCAGGAACTGAATTGAATCCTTTCTCTCTTGATGCATTAGCAGTTTTTATATATCGTGTACTCAACAGAGTTAATCATCCTGTAAGTTTTCTCCATACATAGGCTTGTATTTTGTTCGTCCTTTTTTGGTATTTAATTACTTATTAAATCCCTTTCTGTTGAATCTGTAGGGCAATCTTGATAAATCTTCTCCAAATGTTGGATATGTGTTGCTAATGTTCTATCACCTATATGATGGAAAGGTATGACACGTGTGCATGCTTTATTTGTTTTCCAGGAGTGTTGCTTATAGTGTTTATTATTCACATTGCAGAATCGTGCAGAGTTTGAGAGTGAACTTATAGAGCGTTTTGGCTCCCTTGTGAAGATGCCTCTCCTGAAATCTGAAAGGTAATGACAATAAGGTTAAGTAATGGAGTTGGGACTTCCCCGCATTTACTTATGAATGTGCTGATTAGGGTTATGTTCTTCCCTCTTTTGGGTCAAACAGCTTTTATGAAACGTGTTAAACGGAATGAAAATCGCCCACAGTGATTTCGCATAATGTCCCTACTTGTTTTATTCATGAAGTTACATTGTGGATGATATGATATAAGTTTTTCTGAAGATTTCTAATACTAGGTTTTTGAAGAAAATTATAAAATTGAAAAGAATGCATTTTTGGTAGACCTGACTTGACCCATCACTCGACCCATCTTACCCACAGACTTTGCTACCTTTATAAATGATACTGGATGCTGTTGAACTAACACGACCTTGCTTTGGCATGTAAAGGAGTCCACTACCTGATTCAGTGAAAACAGTATTGGAAGAGGGAATAAGTCTGTTCAGACTTCATAGTAGTAGGCATGGAAGGTTGGTGATTTCTCAGTCAAATACTTCAGCTGTAATTTTCTTTTGGTAATTCTTTAAGAAAGCGTGTTAAATTTTAATATATGTGCAGATTAGAGTCCACGAAAGGAACCTACAAAGGAGAATGGGCTGCATGGGAGAAACAACTGCGTGAGGTTTTATCTAGAAATGCCAAGTATTTGACATCGATTCAGGTAACGTGTTTATATTAACCAACTATTTTATGTTGATAATTAGAACTAAATAGCTTAATCTTTGTATTCATTCATCTTTTCTTATGGAAAGGTAAGAACTCTGCTTTTATCATCAATGTTTCCTCATCGAGGTTCTCAATGCTGCTCCTTTTTGTAGGTACCTTTTGAATTCGCCGTAGATAAAGTGTTGGATCAGCTTAAACGTATTATGAAGGGAGAGTATGTTACACCCATAAGCGAGAAGAGGAACTTTGGAACTATTGTATATGCTGCCATCGATGTTCCTATTTTTGATGTTCAGAATCTTCTTTCAAATGTAAGTACAATAACTACTTGTTCCATATACATGCACGATCAGCTGGCAATCCGCCCTTGCCATTTTAGAGACATGTTCTGACTTATGTAGTGTCACAATCACAGATATGGATGATATGGTAAATTTTCTGCACTAGGTTGACCCGCAAAACCTTTGGTCCAATGTTTTTGTTAATAAATAGATAGCGTGCCACATATGAATCCTCTAATTATTTTGATATACAATGTCCTACTTATTGAAGAAAGTGTTCAGGTTTTAGGCATCAAAATCTAAAACTACACATTGGTCAACTTTACCCTGTTTTACCTGCTCAGTGCTCAACCATTTGACATGGTTTTTTGTTAGCTACTTTCTTTTTTCAATTTGTTTTACCCATTTGACCCATTCAAGTTAAAAAGAACTTAGATCAACCCATTCTTGGTTGTATCATAAAACTTTTATCACTTAAGATTGCCGCCTCTACAAGTTATCGTCATTTTTCATAGTCATTTTATTACCTAGGATGGTGTGAATGCAAAGTTTGTTATGATGACGGCCTTTGTGATCTTCACAAAGAAGTCTCCTTCATAAAAGTCTTGACAAGATTTAAATTCTTCAGTTTGAAATCACATTATAGGTTATATATTTCCATGGGAAAGATAGGCCTAAACTATTTTCCCGTGAACAGATTTCTGAGAACAATTCGAAGGTTAAATTATTCTTGGAGAACAAAGGCATAGAGAACAGCCTTAAGAAAGCTCACATCACTCTTGCTCACAAAAGAAGTCATGGGGTAACTGCTGTGGCCAATTATGGCCGTTTCATAAACCAAAAGGTCTCTGTGGATGTCACCGCACTATTCTTCTCAGATCATCTGGCTGCATTGGAAACCTACCCTGGCTGCATTGATGATCAGAAAATAAACTCTAAAAACGAATGGCCCCATCTCACACTATGGACCGCTGAAGGCATACCACCTAGGGAAGCCAATACATTACCCAACTTGGTTTTGCAGGGAAAGGCTACTCGTGTAGAGATCGACCCACCTTTCAGAATTACAGGGGTTCTGCAGTTCCATTGAAGGCCTTTTTGTATATTAGCCAATTTTGCTAGGTAAACACTGTCAGTATCTTTTGACAAGCCAAATCTATACTAGAAAACACATCAATTATACACAGTGCAAGTAGGATTGTTTAGCCAGATTTACACAAAAGAGTAGAGGCTGACTAGAAAAAAGAGTCATTTAATGTAGAACATGAGTTATGAGCTTGTTCTAGAATAGCGGTGGTACACAGAACTAATCAAATGTATTGGACTCTCTTCTTTTGTAGCAAAAATGTTTTCATAGGCTGTAACAGAATGAATCAATATGGTATCTGGTGTAGCATTTAATCTCTGCTATGTCATCGGTTGGTATTTGTTGGACAAGTGATATATGTTTTTCTACAAGTTCATACGATCTTTAGAAAAATGATGTGTAGAGAAAATGCGGTAAACCTTTTCTTATCGCATTGGTGAACTGCAGGTTTAGAATGTATTCACTACTTTTACTGTCCTTATTTTGTAGGGTTTTCCTAACAACTCATCATGCATGTATTGCATGAAAATTTAGATGAAATGACAGATTTGCCTTTCATTTTCCCTAACAATTTCTATCTTTTTAATTTGAATGTGTTTGGTCAATGTGAAATTGTGAACAGTTCAAATGTGAGTACATTCACGATGACCAAAGTTTCATGTATTTTCATAGTTTCCGAATATTTTCTGGCAACATACTTTAGCTGAGATTACTCTCATATCTCAATGTTAATATTAAGAAAGTCGCTAATCTAGTTAGATATATGCACAGAACATGAGATTTGTTCCGTAGAGTTAGTTCAGGTCGTTGTGCTCCACAATTAGCATACCTGCATTCCTGTTCATGTGATTAACGGAGTCGCATCTAATTGTCACCCTTCATTGGGTATACTATTACTCGTATAGTCGTATTTGCTTCCTCTAGTATTTTTATAATCATTATCATTTAAGAATGCACTCAACCGGAAAGTTTGTTTAAATTTCGATTTGAGTAGTGATATACCAACCGAAAAAATCAACCTAATAATCAACCTAAAGCCTTTATCATTTTTACGGTTAAATTTTATTTATTTTTTAAATTTCCACATAAGCTGCCACATATGTACTTCATGCCACGCAAGCTTACAAATCATGATATCCAGCGAACTCCATTGTTCAACTACGTGGGAGGACCGTTCGTCTCCTCCACTTTCACATTTGCTTCGATCAAAATCCATTTCATAAGATCAAATATCCATCAAAAAGCATATAAACTCCAAAATCTTTTTGACTTTTTTTTTTTTTACCTTTCACAAGACGGTTTTCATTGCCTTAGAACATTCAATATCTGATAAAGTTTCCTCAACAATTTTACAAAAAAGAGGTCCACATAATTCCCCTCGTAACCAAAGTTCTGAACATTATCAATCATCTTTCAAATACGCATCTCTCATGTCTCAATTTTAATGATAAAGTGAGTGGATAAAAATCGCAACAGGAAATATAATATATAAAGTTGGTTCACTACTTCATCTTACACATAATATTACTACTACTACCATTGATATCAGCTCGTTGAGCTCCAGCTTCTAACCCACTCAGTTAACGTTGCAACATTTGTGTTCATGTCATCGACAGTATCACTTTTCATTGCCACCACTATCTCCGCTTTGTAACTTTCGTTTGCTTCATTCAATAGCTCTTGAAAGATTTCACATTGGAGATTGTTGGTAAGCTTTGCACCAGAATAGCCCCTACATATATCAATAGTTTTGCCATAAAGTTGTCAAGATAATCAAAATTGGAATCTATTATACATAAAATTTAATCATTTTACAAAACTTGGAATCCTGAACACTTTTCATATGAGATTGGTTCTAAGAGGGAAGTAGAAATTTAATCATTAAATGAGAAAACTTTAGTATTAAATTGGGCTGGAACCGTTGTTACCATTTACAAAACTAAGATACATGAAGTAACAGATATGTCCAGGTCAACCAGACTTGTTACAACCTGCAGTTAACTTCACCCACCCGACATTCGCTACATCTATAGTGTAGAATCAGAAACTATAACCTATAATAATAGGGATAAAGACCTGAGAATGTAATGAAGTATGCACAAGTGTTTATGTTATGTAATGAACTACTTAGATGTTTATTGTATGTAATGAACTTTTAAATCCAGGTTATTGGATGTATCCGACCAATCAAAAACTTACAAGTGGCAGCTCATATGGTTGCCACATATACCCGGGTACATCCAATAACCAGGATTCGAAAGTTCATTACATACAATAAACATCCATATAGTTCATTACACAACATAAACATTAGTGCATAGTTCATTACATTCTCAGGTACTTATCCCATAATAATATAATACACATACAGAAAGAAAGAAACACACCTTTTGGTCAAACGGTCATAAAGAACGGAGTTTTCTGTTTGAAGTACGACCACACGGTCAAACCAGCGTTCTGGAAAGAAGTCGCATCCGTGATGGTCCACAATGTTCCCACCCTGTACCATTATATCTTCAAGTTCATCACAAACCTGCAAAAACATAGATATCAGAATGAAGATGTCCAACTACGATTTCACAACAGAACACTACCAGTCTACACCCCATAGAAAATATTAGCCACTTGAGAGATGTCTATAATTGTGCGCCTCCAACCTTGGAACAATTAAATAAAGAAGTTACTATAATATCAAGTTGCCATGGTCAGATTCTGTATGATAAGATGACACACTCTTTTTCTAATCGTCCCATCTCTAGCTCCTATAGTTGTTATAAGTTATAACACCCCCCTTTGGTAGGCAACCCGCGAAAATAACCAAACTTTGTACTTTGGCAAATTTCCAAGCTAGAAGTACCATTTAACCTATTGATGTTATACTAAATTCGGTCTTCGAATATCTTATAAATTTGACTAAACTTCGCATGTTGCAATATAAGGGTAAGTGAAGTTGGTTTTCCCTTTCCAAGTTACCTACTAAAAGCAGTCTTTTTTACTCGGATATATAATGGCCTTTTTTTGAAACTGAGACCTTGTTAGGACTATCATGTAATAAGGTCTATAAACAATTAAGCACATAAATAATACTAATAGATCATCAATTAATAATATATATTGAAATAGAGAAAGATATAATGAAGATAGAGAATGATTTACAAGATCTTCATTAAGAATGTAGCATTGAAATTCATCATCCCAACCATCGTGCAACTTTTTATCCTTGACTAGGTCTCCGATGTTTATATGTCGGAGATTGGCTGCCTCCGCCACCGCAGACGACGTCGTAGTCTTCCCTGTCCCCGGTGTTCCGGTCACTAGTATATTTGGTTTACTCCTCATCGAACCTCGCCGGTGTTGTCTCTTTCACACTGTTGTTTCAATAAAAGATTGTGTTTGTTTTGGTAGGCGGCGCTATGTTTTTTGTTTTGTCCTTTTGTTTTGGTTTTACAGCAACATGTTTCATTTAGAACCCTCAATTATTGCCGAC
>JANDBE010000001.1:48792979-48803224 GCA_024320915.1 Erigeron philadelphicus
TAACAAAAACCCATTCCAAAATAATATATATATATATATATATATATTTAAAATCATATAGGTTATATGTTGAAAACGTATGGATACGGTACGAGCGTTGCCCTCATCCGTTCTAAAAGGGTTGTCACCGGATGCATATGGGAATGGTATGGATTTGATAAACGGCGATCTAAGAGATGGTGACGGTTGATACGGTACGGGCGTAGCCTTTAATTCTAAGGGCAAAATTCTTAAAGATGATTTTTTAGTGATTTTCACGGCTCTCACTGTATATGTTAGTTTTCACTTATCCCTTCAATTTATGATCATATACATATTTATGTTGGAATTTTAACAAGTGGGTCTTTTTCTGTTTGGACTCCAATTAATACAAGTGTTTGAACTTATTTGGGGGCACCACCGTATACTATACCATGACATGATGATCTCTTGCGTCGAATATGACTCTTGTGCTCTTTGAAGAGTTTTGCAGCTTCATTATTCATGTAGTTATTGGTTACGACGGTACTTTCGCAAAGTGCGGACATTACAGAAAATATTTGTCACTCAAAGTGATTTTTCTACTAGTGGAATTCACCATTAGTTAGTTATACATAAACATTCATCTGATCGAACCCCTCAAATAACGGGGATAAGAGATGGCCGGTTAGCGCAAATTTAGTTTGATATAGCAGCAAATGAATTGAAGATCATGGGAAAATTTCGTTAAAACCATAAGACAATATATTAAACCAATGCAACAAGTTAGATCATCTGCCACAAGTTAAAAAAGTTAAAAACCATCAAAGTACTTAAGATGATAGCTATAGCATTACTCTAAAGAAAATAAAAAAGACAAAATGACAGGGCATATACCTAGCTAGATGGTACCCTCGTATAATTATATATGGAACTTCTGAGAAGGTCCCAGAGAACAAGCAATGCTCATACATTCGACGCTGTGATGTGAACGTGAATCCATTAATATATGAACTTCAGGCACTCAATCCAGGAACAGAAGGATATCTTATAAGGGAAGTGATTAATCCTCCCAACTAATTAGACTAAAAATCCTCCTAACGATTGGATGATGACATGTGGATAAAATCATGGGGCAAGATTAGGAAAAAGAATTAGTGGATACCACATGTCACATTCTTAAAGTGTTAGGAGGATTTTTAGGCTATTTAGTTAGGAGGATTTATCATTTTCCAAATTTAAAATATTGTACTCGTATATCGTAACATATAGAAAACATAAAAACAATAACGAATTGTAATTAAAAACCAGAAAATAGAAACCATTGAATGATATGAGATCATTGATTCGATTCAAATCAATTTCAAAATCATTCAAATCTCTAGTTGATCATCACAATACCGGTGACATTGATTAAAGACAACATCAAATATTTTTAGATATTTCTACTTTAGTTAATATTTATGTGTGTTCAAGGTCAGGACCTATCAAACTTGAGACCGGCTCAATTTGTAATTACTTTAAAGATAGTTAGGTTCACACTCACAAACCCATGTTTTGTGTCGGATGCTTACTGGTTTTTTTGGACAACAAACAAGTAGATTGATAGCCACACCTTTTGTGCATCTTGGAACCAACCGTTATTCGCCCCACAAGGATGACATAGTGGGACATCACAAGAGGCTAAATTCAAACCTATAACCAGTGATCTTGACAAAACCATTCGTGGGGATCATGTCTTATGGATGTGGCGTCAATTCATTTAATCCGTTATTTGCATCCATACGTAAACATGTATGTTTAAATTGCATGAATATGTACCCTTTTTTTAGGGGATGGAAGGGTTAATCACATGCATTCGATCGTGTATTGTGGAGCATGGACAATGGAAATCCCAAGTTTAGTATCCAAGGTTGTAGGCATTAAGGTTCAAAACCGTTCTGTTCAAAGTGATAGGATCTTACTCCTAAACCTCAGCAGAGGTTGATTATATAGTACACGCTCCTAAAATCACTGTCTTTCATAACATCATACTCACCGTTATAAGGAACAATCAGTGTATTTTGTATAATCAATATAAAAACCAAGTAAATAAAGAAGAATTCTGGCAATGCAACCCACCCAACTCCCATTTTGTCACCTCCACAAGGTTAGTTGACAACTTGACATGAAAGTTGCATTTTGCAAAACCGTTGGGCTCCAAAGCGAAGTGGAGATATTTTCTTCTAGCCACTTGAATTATTCTCAAGGTTCAATCTCAGATTCTAACACTCAACAATATAAAAGAAAATACATAATATGCCTTTTTTCAAAACCTTGTAATCTGTTGTTTACATTTCCTATATATTATCATTGTACAGATCTTTCTCATCTGTACTTTGAGTAGCATCATCACTCTCATCATGCTCATGTTCCCCAGCAAAGCCATCGGGTGATGCTGCCTTTTCACTGCCATCATCGGTCACATTGTTGTTGGTTTCAGTACCATTGACTTCCGATTGCATACTATCCATCATGCCAGACAACGCCAATCGTGGGTCCCACTCAATAACTTCATCAATGATGTTTGATACACGTTTTTGATACCTGCCATACATAAATAACAACATGAGCAGCAATCGCAAATTATATAATGTTGGAAGATTTAAAATAACAGGACTAGATGGTTTAGTTTACTTGTTACCGCATTGAAAGTACATCCCGAAAGGATAACTTTCAATTATGGAACAACAGTATCAGTACCACCAGTGGCTTTTGACCTAGCTAGTAGTAACTGCATCTTTTGAACCACCGCTTGCGGGTTTGAGACTCAGAGTACACGGTGCTAATTGGGTGTGCGTATTTTGAGTATTGCTAGAAAAGAATAAATGAAAACTGAACCTGTATGCTAAAAAGTGTGTATCTAGAGTATTCCTAAATAACATTGGAATGAGAAAGGTGCTACCTTTAACCACTGATACCATATTGGCTCAACCCACAAAGGTAGATATGAAAAGTTTGACCCACTTACTTTAAAATGGGTCAACTTAGATATATTTTGTCTCTAACGGATCCACGATTAATATAACAGGACTGGGTAAGTAAAGAGTTTAAACGTTGCCCAAAGTGTATTTCAAAGGCATAGATCCTAGATCCTTATGTTCATAACAAAAACCCAAATTATTAAAACGATGTAAATTTGTAATCATATTTAACACCAGCTAATCAGAAAGTGTGGGAAAAACATGCACAAAGGACTCCAGCAGTAATTATAAATTTCCTACAATCATGCAGTTCTCAAACAGGCTTTTGTCAAACTTTTGCTTAGTCGTAGCCTCTTAGGTACTTGATTTAAGAAAAACGTATTATTATTTGTCAGAGTTCAGATACAACTTATGCGGTGAATAGAGGCATTTTATAGACCAAGATCAACCGATCAACAACCAGCAAGAAATGTCAATCATTTCATAGGACATCCCAAAAAAGGGACTCGACCGAATAATTAGCTCCTAAAATCATGATGTTCTCACAATCGTATACTTGGATTTTGTGCTCGACACACGTTAAGCAGATTTTTTCGACTGTTGGTCAGCCAACTTCACGTTTTCATTAATTAGTAATTAGAGGGATCTAGAATATCAAAATCAAGCAACTTTCAAGTAGCAACAATTATGGGCAGCTGGGTAATTTGAATATGAGAAATTCTCCAAAAGAAATGTTAATCTCATTATATGTCATACTTTCATAGGAGAGTGTGTATCAAATGAAGACAAATGACTTGTTAGGTAGGTGAATTTCATGTACAGAAGTTGAGAATCAAACCTGGCCCTAGCAGCCTCATCAGGAGCATGATGCCTCAAAAGTAATATGGCTAGAACAGCCACAATAGCATAAAAGAACCTTGCAGTTAGCTTTGGTTTCTCCTCCTCATCTTTCTTGGGCCAGAAACGGAAAAGTTCTCTCAGTGTTGCTTCCTCGGCAAGAATGTTTGGGAATATCCAAATGCGCCGCCCAAGTAAAATCCAGGACGCACCAAATATCAGGGATCTCACTGTCAACATAGAAATATATGTTCACACAAGGATAATACAAAGATGGTTCATGATAGATAACTTATTCGATCCAATTACGATCCTTAACAACAATAAAGCTAGCTAAATTGAGAAGTAACACCAATGTATGAGAGAATATAACTAATCTACCTTCAAGTTAATAACTTAATATTCCTTAGATAAATTTTCCGTTATGATATCAAAGAAGTGGTCTGGAAGTGGTGATCCTGGAGACTGACTTGATAAATAAACATACAGACCATATATTGGGACTGAACATGGAAACTAGGATACAGATACAGGTGATGCAATACTGTTCAATCCCACAAAACTAAAACATGTGTTACTATCAAATTCAGTAAACTGCCAGTGACTCCTTTTTTTCCTCTCCCATTCTAGTTCAGAACTTTACTCATAAGTGAAATTTGAATTACAAGGATCTTCTCAACCACATTACATATTAATCAAAAAATTTCTAAGGGGCATGGACAAACATTTATTAGCGAATTACGTTTTGGAATAAAGGGTTTTACCCTGGTCAACATTTTTTAGTGAATTACAGCATGTAAAACCATATATACAAGAATAATCAAAAATAATTTTTTTCCAACTCATTGACAAATATTTATTAGTGACTTACAGCCATGTAAATGAGTAAATCCGTATATACAGGAATAATCAATAATTAATTTTCCAATTCAAAGGGCGTTGTAGCTAATTCATAATTGGACTTCATGACTCATGAGTTTCTTGACCATGTATATAATTACAAACAGATACCAGTATTATCCAAGGAGTTTGTTGTATAAGAACAACAGGGAAAACCAAAAAATATGATATAGACAGAGCAACATACAATGGATAGTTGCAATGGAACTAAAATCTCATATAATAAAGCTGCAGCAGTTCCAAATTGACAGAAAAGGCTTCAAACAATAAATAAAAAACAATAATAATATGCTTACCCAAAAGCAGACATAGTATAAGGAGTAGTACCCCAGCACATGAGTAGAGTATAAGCAGCTTTGCCTGGTGAGGATACACAGGGAATAAGCAGATTGCAAGAGTCAAAACAGGCCAAGACAATGACAGGAGTGTTTGCCATAGTGGCCGCTTGTTTACAAACGTCCATGCAAAAAATGCATCATTATCAGAGAATTCCTGCTCCTGTAGACAACATACAACAAGTGACACACCTTGAGACCAATGTAAAAAGCATACACAAAACACATATATGATTTTGATATTGGCAAAAACTTTGTGTTTAATATTGATTGTATTCCTATTAAATCCTAAGAAGTGAAAAGCTATGACTACGATGACAGTTATATCACATGCCTGCCAGCCTAGAGTGTATACATGCATTATGTCGGCAGAAAAAGACACGAGGCACAGAAGATTCTACATCAGCTACAGAGAAGACAATGCTGTTGAGCAAATATTATTTAAAATTAAAGGACATCAATGGTCCTCTGTTAGATCACCTTTGGTTCACTATGCCCTTGAAAATATCAAAATATAGTAGAACAAACGGATATGATGCTTTATCATTGTGCTTAATAGTGTCATAGCATCTCAAAACTTCCGTACCATACAATGAATTTTGCATCCTATTTGACAGCTTATTTGTGAAATCATCTGCAACGTCTTGTCACTTGTGAGGGTAATGGTTCTTCAAAACTCTAAGAATTGTGATGTATTTTGAACACTTCCTCAGAAAAGCAAGTATTTAATAAATACCTAAGAGATCACTCTGTTCTTACTATTACTTATTGGATGCTTGTGTATCATTTTAAAAAATGAATTACATTATCCTCCACAATGCAAAACAAAAATTTTATTCTATGGTGGTTATAAGCTTTGTTTGGCACACAAAGCTTGTAAGAGCTTTAGGATATCATCAGCTACTTGAAGTAGTGTTTTTTTTTTAAAAGCTAGAGCTTAGGAATTATTTATTTGTTCTTTTATGTCATTTTACATTTCTAAGCTTCATGCCTACTTTGTCAAACACACCTATGTAAACTAAATCTCAAGCTACAATCGCCAGTTAGTTTTGCCAAACATACCCTAATCCTAATCTTATTAGCATTAGGATGGAGAGTTCATACAACCAAAAAGATATTGTTGGCGCAGGCATACAAATGCAAACACAATATGCCCAACTAGGTTTTTTTTAACATATAGATATAGTCCAAGAAAAACTATAAATAGTTAAAGACCAAAGCAATATAAAAACTTACAGGATATATTTCTAAATGTGCTGGCCATGTTGACAACTTTCTCTTCCCAGGACGTACTGTTTTCACCACACGGTCACAACGAACTAAAAGATTCTTGCTCAGCAGTACATTGACGATATCTTCTACTTCTAGATGCCTATCTGATTCTAAGATGTCTTTGAGCTCTGGATGATTTTTCAAAAATGTAACAAAATCCTTTCCCCTAAAGTACTCAACACGGGTCTCCTGCAAAACAGCCCACCTAGAAACCAAGTCTTTATGATCTCTTACTTTCTCCGCAAATAATTGAAAAACGTCTTTCTTGTTTGCTTGCTTCTGGAATAAAGTAAAAGATAAAACATTACTCAACTGGGTAACTTTGGTCGTATTGAAGTCAGGTTAATTAAACAGTTAGTATCCATAATACATGTTGGTCTAGATTTTGATGTCAGATCAGATGTAAGCAAAAAGTAAACAAGCGTGGTTATAAACTGCAATCTGACGAAGTTCACAGAAACACTGCAAGGTAAGTACAGCTACACAATTACTTGTGTAATTTTCTTTCAAGCGCATATCACAGTGCATAAATAATTTTCGATTACATGCACAGCTCAAGCTTGAGCAATAAAACATGTATAGTGAATATCCTTTCGCTAAAATTTTAACACAAGCTGACAAGCTGGCATGCTACCATGATTGTTGTTAATAATAAATACAATAACTAGCGCCCAAGCAAACAATTCGAACACATTTCAATCTTTGCCTCGACGATGATAAAGCCTTATCCGATAACAATACTGTTTGTTACAAAACAATACTGCAGGTTCCACTTCTAAATAGTTGTTTGCAGCAGCATAGTCTCAATCTCGATCGACCTTACAAACACTGACACTGATAATTCAAGTTTAGCATTACAATGATCAATAATGCAATCCTTTAAACTACACAGAGATCTAACCCAAAAGACGAACAACTGAATTAACAACTATCAAAATGAATAGCAAAGTTCAAGACTAATGCAACAACAAAAGTCTCTTTTTCAAATCAGCATTGCATCTCACAGTCTCACACTCTCATAAGAAAGCCTTTTGTGATCCAGTTGTTAGAAAAGTCCTATGGCTGATAACAAATTTCTAGATTGTCAAGAAAAATCTAGAATAGCTAACCAAAAGAACATTAACGATGACAACTAGACAGCTGACCGACTCCTCCCAAAAAAATATATTTTGGTGCCAATTCTCAATACTCACAGATTATTGATTTCCAACTATGGATTGAAGCTAAAACAAAGATGTCTCATGTCTAAACACCCTATCTTTAATCTTTCGAAATGCATTTTCTGAATCAACAACTATGAAATCCCAACCACAGACAAAATATCTCGACACTCTCTAGAAGAATACAAACACACCAAAAAGAAAAGAAAAAACATTTTGTCTAACAAGAGGAAAGATAGTGAACGCCTCCAAACACCTACATTCTAACCAACTAGCACAGTTTGTAACACTAAACGTAACAATAGAGCACAAAGTAACAACAACATTCCAGGTAGACCGAGTGACTGACTCAGACACTACCGAAGTAACTAGAATCCACTTGACTTTCTCCTCACTTCATCTACCGTATCCTAACATACACATTCCGATACACCCTACGACAATGGAAAAAAATGACAACGCTAGCATCTTAAAATTGCGAGAAATGTCGGAAATATATAAATTATAATTCCTTCACAAAAAAGTAAAAAAAAAAAACGAAATAACTGTATTAAAACCCTAGGCGAACATTCAACATAAGAAAATTTTCGATAACATATTTACGAAGAACAAACAATTACACTACCTCAAAATGATAACAAAATTATCACACCTACACAAACTTCAAATCATGATCACGTCACAAACACAAAATGCAGAAGAATCAAAATGTACAAATTTATATATACAGATCTAGAAATGCATACAAACACGAAATTATTATAATAAAAATAATCAAATAATATATAGAGACATTAAAAGTAGAGAGATATATATACCCTGGGTGGAGTATCGGTGTTCGGATCACGGCCGGCGGAGTTTTTAACGGCGGCGGAGGATCGCCGGGCCCGTTTCTTCTCGGCTCCGGCTTTCTTCATGTCACACGATTTCTTTCTTTTTAATTTTTTAATTTTTGTTATGCTTTGCTTAGCTTAGACCTAGTTTTTGTCAAATAAAAAAAGAAAGAAATTTAATTTTAAGTGCTGGTGGTAGTAGTATATGTATATGGGTGGGTTTTGGTTATATCTTCGGTTTCGTGATATGGTTGTTGAAAAATGCGATTAAAGGTAATAGTAGTCGTAGTCCTGTATATCGACAAGGTGTGTATATGTGTATGTCATAATCGCTGTCACACGCGTCCAAATCCGAATAAAAAGTTGAATTAAAACTGAAACTGAAAGGCAAACTCATTATTAGTGTTGATTTCCCCCAAAATTATATCTGTGTCGACTGTCGACCTTTTTTTGGAATTATTAACAATATTTTTTATGTCTATGAATTACTCCGTATAATATATACCATGTTCGTGTGATATGGAGGCAAAGGTGATAACGGTGGTATGATGATAACAACGAATGGTGATAACGATATAAATTAATAGTGTAAGTTTATTAATGTAAAACTAATTGATATAAAATAAGAGGTTTTCGTGATTTGATTAAATAAACAATCATTTATTCAATCTCTCTCAAAAGAAGCTTTATCTAACAACCGTATATCTACCATTATCTATCATTAATATCTCATGAATAGCGGTAGCGTTCTAGTGAGAGATGTCTTTTGTCCATTGCCAATGGTTTTAGAGTGGAAAAAAATAAAAATTTTGGTGTCAAAAGTTCAAAGATTAAGACTTCACTAAAACACAAAATTTTGATATAGGTAAAAGGTTTGCAACTAAATACGCATAAGTTATTATATATACCCCCTTATAAGCATCTCTTTTCTTTTAAACCGACAATCTATCATATTCTTATTCCTAAACTACACGAATACTTAAAATTAAACATAGAACTTCTAAAATACTTTTCAAAATTCACTTTCACAAATATGGAGAGGGGGACTTGAACCAAAGTTGATCATTTATATGTCAAAATTTTTATCAATGGACTACCAACTACTTTGACGTAAACATCCCTTTTTTGCAAGCATTTAGATTTTGACATACTTAAAATGCCACCTCTATCATCTATCAGAGTATCAGGCACCACCATCCCCCGACATAATGTACAAGCAACTGGCTAACATCTAACTTGCTAAATGTCAAGATGTTGGATTAATTTAGACATTTATGGGTCATTTTAAATAGGTTTTAATTACTTGTTTAAGTCGAGTGTCTCGTGTATTTACCATGTGTCTAAGTCCGTATTTAGTATGATTATATTTTGCAAGATATTAGTAGTTTAGTTTGCTTTATTGTACTTGGGGTATGGTAGTAAATTTGCTTTATCATGCCAATGGGTTGGTGACTCATTGGTAAGATTTTTGACTTTAAGAAAATCCATCAAGATTCGAATCTCACTTACTACATTTATAGAAGTAAATTTTTATAGAGAGTTTCTGAGAGTCTTAGATTTTATCATAGCTACTAACTCGCTTTTCAAAAAAAATTGTTATATATCATATATGTAGGCCATAATATGTCCATGTTTTGTTGAATGAAATTAGAAGTTTTCCTTTCGTATATATTCTTTTGTCATTTTCCTTTCATATACAAAACACAGAAAGTTAAAACAAATAAGGGTCCAAATTACCAACAATACATTTGTGCTCTCAAGTCCAAATGACATTATAAAATATAAACCCTAATTAATTAATTTCGGCTGATGTGTGGTTCCATTACGAGGTAATCTATCTATCATCCTCTCGATCCCTTAATCTTTGCTGCAACTGTACGTGTTTGCATATATACTCGTATAATATTGCATTCATCAATTTAGTACTCCATCAGATCTGTCGTTGATATATATATTTACCAATATATTGTATTATATATGGAAGCCA
>JANDBE010000001.1:49219916-49233313 GCA_024320915.1 Erigeron philadelphicus
TTAAAGATTACGGAGTGTTAGAAAGTGTGAGAGGTCCATAAAGGGTCCAAGTCCAAGAACTAGAATCGGTCAAGAATTAGGGTTATGGGGTTTTCTTGTGGTTTTTTAGCCAAGACTTTATTACCATATTTATCGTTTTACTTATGTATTAATAGAGGCATAAACCTCAATTGTAATCATCAAATCATTAATCAAAATGTAGTCCTAGATATGTGTTCTTTAAAGGTTATTCAAAGCCTTACTATCTTCTATCTAATAATAATAATAATTATATATTTTCTAAATCAATTATTAACATGGTATCAAGAGCCATAAAACTCTAACAAATAACCATAAAGTCCCCAATACCCTCCGATATTTTTTTTAAGGGGAGAATAGACTCATATATCAAACCACCACACAAGTCAAGCCACTATGTCTAATGATGGTGTCTCAGTTAATCAAATCAAATGCTACCATGTCTGAAGAAGGTGGTAATTGATCAAATCAAGTTTACCATGTCTGAAGAAGGCGGTAGAAATCAAGTCTACCATGTCTGTAGAAGGCGGTAGCTGCTCAAATCAAGTCTAGCATGTCTGAAGAAGACGGTAGCTCAAATCAAAAACTACCATGTCTGAAGAAGACGGTAGACCAAATCAAAGACTAAGACTACCATGTCTAAAGAAGGCGGTAGAAATCAAGTCTACCATGTCTAAAGAAGACGGTAGCTCAAATCAAAAATTACCAATTCAAGTTGAATTTCGGTAATCCCGATATTCAACTTGAGGGAGAGTGTTAGAAAGTGTGGGAGGTCCAGAAAGAGTCCAAGTCCAGGAACTAGAATCGGTCAAGAATTAGGGTTAGGGGGTTTCCTTGTGGTTTCTTAGTCAATGTTGTATTACCATATTTATCGTTTTACATGTGTATAAATAAAGGCATAAACCTCAATTGTAACCAATTCAATTCATACACAATGTAGTCCTATATGAATATTTGTTCCTATAAAGCTATTCATAGACTTATTATCTTCTATCTAATAATAATAATAATAATTCTATTTTTCAATATCAATTGTTAACAAGGCTCATATAAAAACAAAATAAGTTTTAAAAACAGGTGAAGTCACAAATTAAATTGATATGTTCACATATACACGGTTCATGTATAAACATACAGTGTCGTGAAACTCGACTGATACAACTGATACAGCCTTGTCGGATCGTGTATCGGCCGACTGATGCGAGTTTGCCCTATACGGTTTGAACATTGATTAGGGTTTTAGACTCGGGTCAACTTGGTCAAGACTCGACCGCATCGGTCAAGACTTGGTTGTATCGGATCGGGTCAACCGAAGTAATCAAACCTTTGTTTTTCTTTTTTAAAGTTTTTATCAATTATGTTAGTGTTTCTAGACAATTATATTTAAGTTGAAAAACTATGTTATATTTAAGTTTGAAGTTTTATACATATTTTAATTTTTCTTACATATGATTTCAAAAACTATTATTTTATACATAAAAAACTTACTATTCATCGGTCCGATTCAAATTCGACTTTTAAAAAATCCTGACCCCCCCCCGGGCCCCTTCGCCGATCCGATCTCGATTCTCGAGTTCCGCAACCTTGTCTATAAACATATCAAGTTATATGTAATTTTATATATTTTTACTTTTTTTCCCTCATTTCCATTTTTCATGTAAATGAACTTAAAACCATATAATGCAAATAATATTTTTGTTTTGTGAAGAAGGCAAATATTTTTATTTGACAATTGTTAATTACTTGATATTCCTCTATCCATACTTAACTCATCTTATCAAGGTTTGGATTTGTCGTACGTGTAAGTCTCATTTGTTGCAACTGGATCGAGTTGGCAACACATGTTATATGTGTTTGTGTGTGGTCAAAATGTCCTTTTGGCTCGAGGTTGATCCTCTCATTTGTAGCTTCCCGTCTATGGTTGTGAAACTGTAGAAAGTGAATGTATTAAGTCTTTGCACAAAGAATTATTTTTATCAATTATTTTATTGCATAGTAGATTATTTAGAATTTTCGCAATAATTGCATATTTCAGCCTATAAATATTAAAAATAAAGAGATTTTTGATTATATTGTTTTAATATTTTCATTTGAGCTTGAGATTTGTATTTTCTATTTAATTATCTTATTACTAATATATTACTTTTTATTTTTTAAATTAAAAAGCTTAATGTAATAATTCATAAGCTAACACAACATTTACTACAAACAGAGATGACATGATAAAACTTAAAAGACCAACGTAATTACAAGGACAAAAAAAATAAATAAACACTTGACTATCTTTGACCAGTTTAAATTCAGGTTGAACCTAATGCGGTTCTAATCCATTTATATTGGTTCATACGATTTCACATGGTTCAATTACAATAAAATTACTAGTAGTTATCGAATCCGTTTTTTGAAAAATTCGATCTAACCTCTTTTTATTTGTTAATTATTAGAGCATAGAATGAGATACGTTAACAAGTCTGGTAATTATAATTATTGAAAAGTATTTTTTAACAAGCAACTTTTTATTTAAAACATTATATTTAAAATATGTATTAATATTTTACTATAATGTTTAAAAAAAAATTTAATATTTTATTATTTTTTAAAATTAAAATATGAAATTTTTTAAGATGTGGATTTTATTGTACAGTATAAACATTGTTAAAAGACCGCTTATTTGAGACGCGAATTTTTTTGGGCGGGCGTGACAGTAACGCAATGTCCAAAACCGACATATGACCCGGATGCCATCTATATATATATTGACAACTTCAAACCCATTCCCTCCACCCCACTCCACTCTTCAATATACATATATCTATATCTATATGTCTATATTTATATATAGATTTGTTTCGATCGCCAACAATTTCCCTGTTATATCAATCAGTACATTTAGGTTTAAAATTAGGGTTTAACTGATCTAAGAAAGATCCGCTTCAAATCAATCAACATTATTAGGGTTTTATTTCATATCTTCCAGGTTCTTCTTCATCTTCTATCAAAATTATTACTTTTTTCAAAATTTGTATTAATATTAGGTTTTTTTTTTAACATTCGAATTATTAACTATAATTTATATATAATGATAAATAATTTCAGTTTCTATTTGTGAATTTAATTGTTATGAATAAATAATTTGAGTTTCTATCAAACTTCTAAAATTTTGTATCAAAGTTAGGGTTTTTTTTGTTATGCATTATCATTTGATTGTTGTCGTGATAGGGTTTCGGTTTCTATCGTTCGTTTGTGATGCCATCAGTCAGGATCGATGGGATTCGTTCCTAGGTGGGATTTGATTTAGTTCAAAGATTTTCGCTTTACTCGTAATTACAACCAGTTCAATAACTTATCTATTGGTTAGTCTTAAAGGAATTATAATACACGATGAGCTTCAATTAATTTTCTTTATCGTTTGTTTTGTTTTCTTTAAGAAAATTTGGTAACTTTTTGGCTAATTGGACTAGGATGCTGGTTATGTTTTTTGTTACAGGTATTAAAAATCTTACGCTTCGCTGATAACTGTTCTCCTGATCTATTTGGTGACCTTCCTGTACCATATTGAGTTATTTTTATGATTAACCAATTTGTATATGGCTCTCATATATTTTTGTTTTATTCTCATGCTAGTTCTATGCTTGTCATGTTTGTTTTGTAGATACTGTAGGTATTTTGGTCAGCAGAATGCGTCTTAGTCTAACCCTTTGTGTGGCTTCAACCTGTTCTTTCTCATTACACCTGCAACTGCGGCTGGTTTTTTCGTTGTCTACTTAATTGGGTATATGATCTTTAGAATAACAACAGTTGTTTTTAATTCACGTTTATTTGCTATTAAGTAGCTGTGTGTTCTTTCTTGTATCCAGGGTTATGTTCTTGTAGTTTAGGCCTTCAGGGGTGGGCCATTTCGGATATGGCACAATTGGATTGTATCCTTCTTTGGGAGTTTGGGTTACATGCATAATGGTTTGGTTTCTATTATCTTTCAGAGGGGGGACAATTGGGATTGTGTCCCTATTAGACTTCTTGAGAAAGGTGTATGAGGTTGTTATGGAAGTTTATTATAATTCCTTCCCTTCGTATTATGCTAATAGAATATGCAATTGTTGTTGACTTTTCACATATCTTGATTGAGACCTTTGCTCTATTTGACGTTCAATGCAGAATTGCAGACCACATTCAATGCGGTATGGCCGGTTAGTATCAAAGCTTTCTCTCACCATTTCAGCCAGAGATTAACCTGAGCCACACTAGCTAGTGGAGTTGTAGTTTGCTATTGACTCTTGCAAACAGAAGGTGTTATTATATAACAGCAGGTGAAAACGTATCTTAAATAGTAAGATCATCTTGTGTTAACTAAAGACTAAAGAGGAAGTTAACCAATTATAAAGTGATCTGCTATGTGACTATTTGCTTTACAAAAAAGTGGGTATCGTTTTTTTCTTCTGGTGCTTATAGTGGGGCTAACAGTAATGGTGCACACATTGTTTTGGTTAGACTTTGTGTAATGCCTTAGATGTAAGGTGTCAGCTTTGTAGCAGCAGCAAGTAGGTTTCTCTTTCTGTCAATTACCAGTGCTTTTTGGTGTCCTATTTTGATGGTTTCTATAAGTTTCAGGCTTTCAGCTCTGCCTGAAATGTATAGTCTCAGCCGGATCCAAGCCCAAATAGAGCAAGGGTGATACAACACTATTACTTAACCTTGATTGAAGACCTAAGCTGTACAAGTTGAAAGATGTACTTAATCCCACTGGCCACTGCTGAGATGCCCAGTTGACTCCTTAACCTTGATAGGAAAATGGCTTATTGAATAATTTGTCCATAAGGGTAAGGAACTTGGATGAACTAACGTGAATAGGGATGAGCAAAAGACCCGTAAACCAAAACCGCCCCGGAACCGACCCGCCTGAAGCCCTAACGGGTTTCGACCCGTGCACATCCCTACTTTGCAGTTCTATTTACCTTGATTTCTTGTGTGCTTTTGTAAGTTCAGATGCCATTTTGTATCTCACGTTTTCTCTGATGATTATGCTGTTATTTTTCTATGGTTTTGTATGTGTGCTTTTTTTGTTGCAATTTTGAGTTTGGCTTAGTTGTTTTATTGATAGGTTCTAATAGCTTACACTGTTTATTCTGAGCAAAGTGTTTTTTCTTTTGAGAATCTATTTCTTTACCACGGCTGTTTATTCTATGCTTGTTTTAGATCAGTTTTATCCCTCTGTTTTTCTGGTTGCTGTTAAAAAGTTACAATGTGCATGATGGATTCCATGATCTTTCATCACATCCGTGTTATCCTTGATGTGTTTTTCAGATCAGGCAAGTCACCTCTTGTTTGGTACAATGGATTTCGCTACCTTTTATTTTTTATCCTCGTTTTGTATATTCTGGTTTTGGGAGTCCTCATTGATGCTGCATCTATCACCTTCATATTTGTATATTCTAAATCACAAGCTTGGCTTAAAACGATGGAATGCGTATTGCCATGTTACTTTTTATAATTACTGGTTTTATAACCATCTGTACTGGTATCTATTGCTGTCAGAGTATTCAATTTTACATCAAATTTTTTATATCGGATTTTGAGTGCTCTGGTGTTTCAATAGTAGACGGATTTGCATATTTTTTCACTGGCATTTTCATCATATCGAAAGAATTTATGTTTCTTTGCCTTCTTGTATTCAGTGATCTATGAACACAGATTTTTTTAGGTTGTGTCGACTTGATCTATGACACATATTTTTTCAGGTCAAGTTTGGACCGAGCACAAAGTTTTTCGAAAGTGGGTATGAGGAAGGATTTTCTTTGTTTTGGTGATAGGCTGTAGAGCATGGTACTTGCTGCCATTCGGGTAACAATCCTATTAAAGGTTTGGCTTGCCTGAGAATGTTTACGACTTTGTTCCATTCCCGCTGTTACTTGTTTCAAACCTAGTGTGTGGATCCTATTATGTGTGGCTCATTGTTTAGAGGCTTTAGACATAATAACAGTTGACTAGACATTTTGCTGTCCCTTGGTCATGGTTCTTTTATACTTATACGACATGGTTATTGCTGCGAGTTATTGGTTTATTGGACCTTCAGAGTCATAAGAACCTCTTGACTAGTCCTGCGTATATATATATCCCTAGACCTTGGTTTGTTGCCATGTCAGTTGATTGTTACAATCTTCCTTTCCTTTCTCATTTCTATCTATTTGAGATTCCTTTTTCTTGGATGGTTATATCAAATATAGTTTGATATGCTTAGCTTAGTTATTGGGTGTGTATATGTGTTGTCTCTAGGCACATGGATTCGTTTCCTATATCTATAGGTAGAATATGGAGTTGTCATGGGGTTTGTTTGATGCTCATTGTGCTTGGATGACCACTTTTCAGGTCAGTTATTATGTGTACGTAGGTCTATAGTTGCACCAATTGCTACTAGTTGCTTATCACAATTGTTATTGTCAATTTATTTTGTTACGTCAATTTTGATTATGTTGTTTTCTTGGCGGTGGTTGGGAAAGATTTTTGATTATTTTCTGTGTTGATTGGTACTATTGAACCCTTTGTGGTAGTTGATATCTGCTTGAGGCCCTTGTGTTGATTACTTATTTGTGTTTGATTGTGAAATCGTGTCTGATATAGAAGCCTTGGGTTGGGAAAAGTTATAAAAAATTATGATAAAGTAAAGTATAAGGACAACTTTGCAGAGATATTTTCTAAGGTGCACACTATTCTTCAGCATAAAACCATCTGCACCAAACTTGATTTGTAACTTTGTATGATACCCAATTAACTTGAGAAATGTTAAATTTATCAAGTTATGTGTCTTTCACTAAATCCTTGGTCAAGTGTTTGCAGGTTTAATGAGTATTGAAGATTTTGGATGAAGATTGAAGACCTAAGCTGTACAAGTTGAAAGATGTACTCAATCCCACTGCTGAGATGCCTAGTTGACTCCTTAACCTTGATAGGAAAATGGCTTATTCAATAATTCGTCCCTAAGGGTAAGGAACTTGGATGAACTAACGTGAATAGGTGACTTTATGTGCTCTGGCAATAGGATTAGGATCTTCTCAAGATTTGTCCCTCTCAAGTTGATTTATAGTGACAGAAGAAGAAGAATGGGCTCCAAGTTTACTTGATTGTAGATCTTTATCATGTTTGTATTTTTATTATTTTTTTAAAATTCAACTCGACCAACACGATGGAATTCAGATCGAGAGGATCTAAATCCCTCACATTATAAGTTTTTTTGAGCAGCATATTATGATGATTAGACTTACTTCTTTGTCGTAATTATTCTTCTTTAGTATATTACCATCTTAATGATCTAAGCCCATTTCTTAGCCTTAATCACGAGATATGGGGAAAATACCTGTATTTACGAATTTATCAGTTTTGTAAAGTGTGTTACCATTCTATGACACTTAAAACAATCATTGTGTAGCATATAGTACATGATATAATTTATTCACAGTACATTATAGTCTTGATGTGTGATACTTATAACTTATTGCATTATAATAAAAGCTTTATTTGAATGCATCGCTAATGATTCAATAAAAATACACCACCATTTATCGGAATCGTCTTCCACCCTCCCCCTCTTATGTTTGTTTAAGCATAGCCCTCCTCACTTAAGCCACTTTGTACAATTCCCTGTAACAATTTGATGAACATTGACACTAATAACATTTAATTGGTTGATATACCGACATACCCAACTCCAACAGTGAAGAATGCGCCTGCTTGTAGTAACAGATAAACAAACATGTGATCCTTCCCAAAGATCATGTCGTAGCAGGCTACATATAGCAGGAACAATCCCATTAACAGCTCCGAGAAGAGAAGCCTGTTTGTCATTGTGAACGTATTAGTGTAATGTATGTGCCAAATTAAACTTGCAGTTAGATAGTAAAGACATGTTATTTTTGTAAAAATTACTTTTCTCCAAAGCGTGAACGTGGTTTCTTTTGTGGCCTAACGATGTTGGATTTTTGCTTTGTTGCATTCCCAAGTTTTTCAGTCACGACCCACTCGTTGACTCTGTTGGCTCCTAGGAGTCCTATAATCGTTGCCTTGGATCGATGGAAAGACATGACATTCTCAAACAGGATCCAGAAGACAAGAAGATGCAATGACCTGTGTTAAGAAAGATAAGAATGAGATTTAGCTATTAATATCTCTTTTTCTTGAAATGTTGAAAGTAGTAGCTTGATAACCTTAGGGTGCATGATGAGTTCAAAATGGTGATTGTTGCTGGTATATATATGGCTATCGGTTTTGGAAGATGAACTTCAGGTACCATTATGCATATTGGGATAACTACACAATAGAAGAAAAAGGTAACCCAATGTGCTATGATCTTCCTTACAAAGAAGAATGCGTAGATGACGTGAAACTTCTTGTAGAAAGATACTCTCTGCATATAATACAAAAGACGTGTTAAATATGTTCTAAGTGTGATGTAATCATGATAAGCCATGGTCTGAGCCATTGTACCTCACAAGCGATGATTTCTTTGGTCATTTTTCTGAACAGATTCGCTGGACCACACGACCATCGATGCTGTTGATATCGATAAGCTTTGAAGGTACTCGGGAGTTCATTTTTGACCTGGGTTATATGATCTTTTTTGCGTTTTATAAATGTAGATATATACATTTCATAAATAAGGTTAATTCTGTATGCATAACTCACCTCTAAATCCCCAACAAACACAAATTTCCACCCCTTTAGGCTGGCCCGAACTGCAAGATCCATGTCCTCCACAGTGGTACGATCTTTCCAGCCACCAGCATCTTCAATGGCTCTTAAACGCCAAACACCCGCAGTCCCTAATTACATAAAAGTTCACATAAATACTCTCTCAAATCTATTTTATTCGGTTTGGATGATTTTTTGTAAATTTTTGGCTTACCATTGAACCCAAAAAACTGACAAGTTGATGACCCGACTTCTTGCTCAACAGCGAAATGATAGGATAGTGACATCTCTTGCAGCCGAGTCATGAGACATTCATCCGCGTTTACTACAGATAAATAAGCACGCTATAATATAATGGAAGAGTGTATAGTTTGAGTGGGTATTAAAAGGGCTTAAGGAGTAAGAATTACCAAATTTCCATTTAGCCTGTACCAAAGCGAGTTCTGGATTTTCAAGAAGATAAGGTACAGACCTCCAAAGAAAATCTTCTTCTGGCTGGAAATCGGCATCAAATATGACCACAAATTCGCAATCGAGTACATAATCTTTATTTAAACCTTCACGGAGAGCGCCAGCTTTGTATCCGTTTCTGTTGTTTCTTGTCTCGTATTTCACATTCACTCCTCTCTGTATCCACTTTTTGCACTCCAATTCCACCAATGTCTGTATATAGTTAGAATAGTTACAAAAAAATAAGATAATATATCTATAAGTATATCAATTTTTAAAGTGTAATTGAAAGGAATGGGGATACCCTTAGGACTTCATTGGTGGAATCATCAAGAACTTGAACTATGAGACGATCCGATGGCCATTTAAGTGAACACACAGATCCAATGGAGAGCTTATACACCTAATAAACATGTTAATTAGATTATGATTCTAAAACTTTACAAAAAAATAATAATAATCAGTTATAGTTACTGGCTTGTCTGAATTCCTAATTATGATGGCTTCTAATATAGGTTTCGATTATAACTTATCTGGAAGAGAATTTATATCGTATATGACCAATATTTAGATTTTTTGACACACGAGAAAGATTGATTTTCAATTATTATAGATGAAAATGTGAAAGTTTGAATGCTGTTACCAATTATAGAGTATATGTCTAACTAGTCCTTTTAGATAATACTAAGTAGGCCTGGCAAAATAGGCATGTCAGGCGGATTTGGGTAATGGGTCAAAGCGGGCGAGGGTCAAAGCGGGTAATTTCAGATAAGTGGGTCAAACAGGTGCGAGTTTAAGCAGTTCGGTCTAGATAATAGTATCATTAATCGTTATTCATAAGTAGTGCTTTGTATATGAAGATAATCTTTTTCGAGTAACTTTTAATTTCATATGTACAGTTGAGATATGCATTTGATTGCGATCTTTCTTATTATGTTAACTGTCACCAAAATTGGCAACAAATGTTTTTCAGTATTGAAATGACTGGGAGTGAACCAAGATGAATATCTTATTTGGTGTTCTCATATCTTATAGACTAATATAAATAAGATTATGACATTTATGCACCGAAAAACATATACATAAACTTCTGTTATGAGAAACATTATTACCTCTTTTTCGTTAAACATAGGTATCTGAACTAACACCATGGGGTAACTTCTGTTCTGCTCCAGATCTTCTTTCAGTGCTTCCAGTTTATATTGAGTGTACTTTTTCTTACCCATGAACTTCACCAAAAGTACCACAACAGTCATATACACCCGTTCAATGAACATCATAATAGACATTGTCGCACATATACAGATTGCAATAGTCAGTGGTGGTATCACCATTGTGACCCTCATATTTTGCCATACATCAGTAAAACTTCCTTTAAAATCAGGGGTTGCACCCACTCCAGGCTCTGCACGAAACAAGTTTCTCATGGTAACAGTGTACAAGGATAGTTTCAAGCCAGATAGAGAGGGAATACGTGCATCAAGGGTACTCAACGAGATTAAAGCTATGCCTTATATAGAAATGGCTTGCGTTATGGTTGCAGGCGGTCACACGACTCTGGGCTTAGGTGGAAGATCGTGGTGCATTGAGTGAACCGTTTAAAATGACCATGGGCTTCGGTATGAACGATTAACACGCAAACGCTAGCTGGACCTATGGCTAGCCCACCGACAATGATGACGACATCCAAGTCACGTATTAATGTAATAATATTTACTTAAATATTTACTGCAAATGATAATGCTGTTCAATCTTATGAACCTATAAGTCTCATTATTAATTAGTTTTCCCATTCCATATGTTCACTTATTGATCAATGTGTTCTTTGCGCATTTATGTCTTGTGTACAAGTTAATTAGTAGAACTGCATGCTTATATTACTGAAGTAGTAGACAAGTTAGAAATGGTATCGGTAAATTGGTAAGTCTGAGATTATAAATAGAAAATTTTGAGACGACTAGCTGGATTCTTGTCGTAAATGAGAACTTCATCCTTATATTTCAACGCTCATGTAAGGGTGGGTAGAACATATATCTAAATTTAGCAGACATTCAAGTGTAACACATGATTAGTGCGCATTCAAGTTTGATAACGCCATCATGGTTTAATTCTTCATCTTGTTTGCCAACTGTCACCGACTAATCCGCTCATCAACATCTTTGACACGTATGTTCGTGATAAGGAAGCCTGCAAGTAGATTGCTCATCCCATATGCTCTTTATTACTGATGTTTATTTAACAGATCGTTACCAAGTACGGGTTAACTTCTAATCAAGACAGCCTTATTATTGGAAGATAACCATTTTATATAGACAATTACACAATTAGACATAAGTAGGTTCTTACTTGTAAGATTGAAAAACCAATTATATTGACATACATGCTATCTATTTGAAGCTTATTTAGTTCTGTTTTGAATCCACTTATCTGCATTTACATTTGATATCTTACATTAATCAACTTTTTTGCTTAGTTTCTAAACTTGGCCAATATTATTATTATCCATGTAAAGCTCATTGCTGTTGGCTTCATTCAGATGTCTGTTTTCTTGACTTTTTTTCTCACCTCCTTCCAAATATAGGCATACATGGTTGAGCTCATTTTGTTTATTTTATTTTGTCTTATAACTTGTATTTTCATTTTTTGAGTAACATTACACATGGTCTAATAAGTTCCTTTTTCTTATATTGCCAGTAACTTTATGGAGCCAAATCAATCCCACAAGCAAACAGGTCATAGTGCCAAAATAAATTCTATACAGACAAATATATTTTTTTTTTATTTAAACGAGTTAATAGTTAATAGCTAGTTTTTAACAGTTAGTATTGGAGACAACACAATGACATCCAATTGGGTAGTTTGCGGAGCTCGAACTACGCATGCCTGGGATGAAACCATGACTCTTGAAACCCACCAACCCTCCACAAATGTGGTAATTAGGAAGTGCGATGGTGGATTTAAATCTATAATTTGTTTTCATCAGGCTTTTTAACCCGGTGATCAACATGTGTCGGCCATTTTGAGTACGTCATATATATGGATCAATGGTATGTTTAAGAAGGCTTTCCCTTCCGGATCCAGCAACGAATCTTGGTGCCAAGGGTTATATGGATTGAGAAGCCGAGTATTAGTGAAGGAGCTCACTTTGCCAATAAGATATATATCTTACTCACTCACAACATACTACATTATAGAACCAACCTTATTCACTTTCTATAAATTTGTTGCCAGGTCGGGTCATGTAACGCTTAATGGCAACATTTGTAACGAGAAGTTCTTGACAGGAAACGAATATCTCAAATGCTACTCAGTAATGGACTAAAGAAAGGAATTTGGTCGACCCAAACCATACCAATACTAGCATTTCATCTTTTGACCACTATTCCCCTAAATTTGTGAAAATGCGAAGACAATAAGCCCCTGAACTAGAGCTCTCAGTTTCAAATAATTTTTGGTTTTGCTCGGCGATTGTAGTACCTACATGAAAACTCACACATCAAACTGGTAATAATGATAAAGTAGCCATATATGACCAAAGATGCATATTCTTAAAAAGCCCACTTCAATATAACAAAAAGAAATACATAAATATATTTGATATTACACCATAACTTGATTATTAAAAATCCAACTAAATTTAACACCACGTGGTCCGATTTTCTTAGCACGTTCATCAGCTCGTTCTTGCAACTTCCGAATCTTAGGTGCTAACCCACACATAATCCAGTCCTCGCCTTCCTTCACTACTCAACCCTTCAATCTTCTCCAATCTCCACCGTCAGATCAAACACTCCAATAGATCCGCATAATCATCAGCCATATATATCCCTAGGCGTTGCGCGGCGCAAAATGGTCAAACAAATTCGGGTCTTGGCCGTCAGTCATCAAATGAGCTGGCATTGTGATCTTTTTCCTCATCACGTCAGCAATCGCGGTCATTGCATCCGACGAATCGACTTCTAGTAGCTTTTCTACAATTTTTACATATGTATTTTCATGCCGCTTTTCGTCCAATGCAATCGTGCCACACATTCTGGCAAGTATTGGATCGCCGCGTTCTTTGGCGAGTCAGTTGTGTTGCCGTGTGAGACGAATGTGGCTCATTCTTGAAATGATGTGTAGACAAAGCCTAGATATGGGTTGTTTTCTGTTCCTGGATCCTGTAATAAAGTAAAACTATTAGTTTTAATGAGATAATGGGTAATGATTAATTTTTCTAATTCATAAGCCCTGAAATCCTCCTATAAAAT
>JANDBE010000001.1:49475595-49485909 GCA_024320915.1 Erigeron philadelphicus
TAGTATAGTGTTAAATAATGTGATTATAAAAGTTAATAATTGACGATGAAGGCTAGATCAACTGGCTGGAGTCATCCATGGTTTTACCTAAGGGTCATGGATTTGATTCTCTAGAGTGACATGTCCGGAGGTTTTTTCCTTGGAAACGGATTATGGTCTACATTTCGTAGTCTAGAGTACGTGCAGGGTTTCACCATTTTACAGTGAGGTTTTCCCTGATGTTGAATACCATAAAAAAGAAAGAAAGAGAAAGTTAACAATAATAGTATAAAATGTTTGTTTATTTGTGCATCGTCGACATCTCCATATATGCTAGTCTTCTTCTTAATATATACACGGTTTGATTTAGCTTATTTTATAAAATAATGTTTGACGCACATATATTAATAAGTTTATTCCTCATTCATGTGTGTTGAACTGTTGATCATTAACAAAAGCGTCCGTTGGTTAAATTTAGTACTGTACGTGTTAGTTAAGTTTGATTTTGGAGTTTGCAAGCAACATATAAACTTGACAACAACTAGCAGTAGGATAAACACTAGTCCGTATAGAATTTTTCTGTTATTTGTTTAGTTGTGGACTTGTGGGTAGAGTGGTAGACCCAAGCGTGACCTATTCTGACCTGTTTTTCAAAGTTGCCCACCCCTAATCCATTTTAATTTTAACTTATTACCCAATTCGACCAACAACCATTCTATATTGCCTGCCACTTCTAATATAACAATAATATTTTTTTGCAAAACTCTGAAACTGTTTCGAATCTTATTTTACTACTATTATTATTATTCTGTCCATTGCCCCATCCCACATTCCCACCCAACTTGAGACTCAAATCTTTGATAGATTGACTGGGGGCTTGGCTTTTATTTCTTGTATTCATCTCCAAAAAAATATTTAGATTGCGTGGAAGTGTAAATTAGGGCTTTAATTTGTTGTAGCATAATTATTGCCTTCTATGATATATATATATATATATATACACATTAGGGTTCTTTTATTAGTCGATATATAGTGTGAATACTTTTTGATTTTCATACTAGTAGTACTAGAAGGTTACCGCGCAATGCGGCGACAACGGTTGTAGTGGTAGCGGCGGCAGGTGGTGACCGTGGCGGTGACCTAACGATAATTAATTAATGAAGAAGATGGGTAGTTGGGTATTTCAAAATTCAAAGACTAAAAGTTTAAAGATGGAAAAATGATGATTTGTTTTATAAGGGAGTATAGATTAAGGTAATTTAATGGTTGTATTATATGTTTGTATGTCACCTGTTCCCAAATAATCCTGCCGTGGCTTAACTTTGTTTAAAACCATTTCTGGCCGTTTAATTTATGGAGTACAATATTATTCAAGGATGACTCGACATTTACAGAAACATGCATACAGTAGAATTTTGGAACAAATCATGATATTTAGAATTTTAGTAGCCGCTGAAATTGAAGTTGGCAAATTCTGGTAGATATATGTAGTCCGAATTAATGATTAAATGACACATACCACCTTCACCATCATTTTTACCTATATCTAGCTTGTCAGGCTACAAATCACTGTCTTTTCCATTCCTAACCCAAAATACCTCTAACCAAGCACCCCCTTAATGTTTTGAATAGGTAACTGATGACATATCCGATACGGGATTATTTGGTCAAACAGTAAGACAGGGCCATCTATCTTGTAAGCAATTAAGACGTACCCTTCAATTTTAACTGGGCATTACTCATCTTAAGATTTGAGGAGAGTCCCTAGTTATGTATAAGTGATACATATATATATTTCCTCATGCCATATCTTTCTAAACGAATGAACAAATATGTTAATTAAGCAAACGATTCATATATATCGCCAATTCCAAATTTTATCTATCTAGTCTCTACCATTTTGTATCTAAACACCTCCTGACATTTTGTATAATTAAAGTCACACTCCACACTTTTTCTCCTCATATCTCTGGTTACACCGCGTTTTCCAGATGTAGTTGTTCAAATACGCATGATTCAGGCAAATTAGCGTATCAGCATGCAAGTACAAAAACCAATATATATGTATGCATGGAAGAAAAAAAATGTTAAAAAACTAATGTTAAGTTGTCAACAGATGGAGAATACCAGCAAACAACATAACAAGTATTGTGACTTGCCTATTCATATGTAGATCCAAAATTCATATTATTCACTTTGACACTTTCTGTACCTTGCAATGCATCTACCTCTCTAGTTCCCAGTTGTATTCCTTGAACCTTAGAAATTAACTCCTTTGTTACTCATCGGAAAAGGTTGAAGAGCATACCTCAGTAAGAACATTACATTGTAGAACTGCTCTAGTTTGCAGCGCCGTTTTGAGGGAATACCTTCCTAATAAACTCAAGAAACCGTTGGGAGTAATATGTGGGGTCCACAGCCGATATGGATAGAGAATCAAATTGGAGTGATTTATATTTATGTTCAATCTTTTTGGTAATGTTGTACTCTTGTAATATATCAATGATACCCAGGTATAATACGACGTCATATACCTCGTGAAACATTTGTTTTTCTTCTACACCTGGAAGAAGCTCTGCTCTTGCTGGCATGTTCACTCCTAGCTGTATCTGTAACCTAACAAAAGAAAACTTGAATAATCAAAATGAAGCAAATTACCAAAAAAGCAAATTGCAAGCTTGGTCATCATGATGTGATTGCACAACTTTTATTTCTCATGATTTTTGCCTTAAGACACATCAGCTCCTGATCTATACTTCTTCAAAAAATTACTCAAGAACACAACCTTATGAGTATACATGTTTAGTCTAGCATATACCATGAAACACCTTAGATATGCTTAATTGATAATATGCAAAAGCATTAACTAAAGACGTTAACTATGATGCCAAGCCATTTCTTTATTTGGTGAATACTCTGTTCCGTAGCTGGAAAAGGCCTTAAATATAATTAGAGCTCCCTTATGGTAAACAAAGTTATTGTTAACTGCCAGCGAAAACTGCCAAAAAAAAGTAACATAAAACACCAACTTGACGATGTGGGTATGTACAATTTCTCCCCATCGAAATGGATTATATATCCAATTTTGGCAAAAACGTCGTTCCCGGAAGCTCAAGATGGGTGATGGGTCAGCAGGTTAGTCAATTAATGTGTATGTGGTAGTTTCTGTCCTAAAAAAGAATGTGTATGTGGTAGTCCACTCATTCTTCCAAACCGTCACCTCCACCTATGTAGAATCTGACTTCATAGCCTCAGGCCACATGGCTGTCAACATCACCTCCACGTGTAGGGCAATCTATGAGGAAGTCCAAGCATCAACCCTGCTAACGTGTTAGTCCACATAGGTGTCTTTTGAATGCTACCGATTAAATCCCCAACTGCAGGTAACTAATCCTTTTCAATGCAAAACTAAACTTGAGATGATTTTAAGTACCTCACATTGTCAACATTGGTATTTTATGTTACCTTTTTTTGAGGAATTTTTTTACTACTAGACAAACGTTCAAATTCCAGCTCTTCGATTGACTGTTTATGTTTTCTTTGACTGATTTGACAAACACCTATGGTTTGACCCACCCATTGGACATTTAGTCTCATTTAATGATCCGATATCTTACATGGTAAACGGATGCCACATTTGCTTTTACACTTTCTTATGTTGCAATCCAACGAGGCTCAAAATGTCAACGTGATAGTTTCGTAAGAAAATATACCAACATTTCTTTTTTATTAGGCAAAAATAATTAAAACAAGGGTAAACTGCCCAACTTGCCACCTCCTAAATTTATCTTAATAGTGAGTTTATGATAATATTAGATACCTTGCTGTGCCAGGAAGAAGCAGGTCCACTTCTGCATCACCAGTGGCTGATGATCGTAGACGGCTACCTCGAATATGTGGACCCGCAACAACACTACTATCTTCAGATCCATGTGGGACCAAAACGAGCCCTTGGGGTAATATCTCATCCTCCATTGATTCTGTTATTGAACCACCAGAAAAGGTCAGGAATTAGCTATCAGGAATTTGACACTTACCGTTATTTATGCATTTAATTGCAGACATGTGCAAAATTTATAAAACTAATTACAAAATGTCCATCAGCATAAGGCACACCTTCTTCTGCAACGATTCCCAGTCCATCTCCTGTTACACTTTGGTTGAACGACATCAACGATTTTAGGTGCCGAGGGGCTCGATAATGAACACCAAGCAGAAGGCTGTAATCCATAATATTCTGAGCTTCTAAAAAGTTACTGTCAATTTCAATCTGCCTGCACACAGAAAGACAAATATGGTAATGTCATCAATCATCATGTCAGTTGAGTAGACTATTTTAAAAAAACGGACCAATTAGTCTGTTGGTTCACAGGCCTCGATATATAAAATATATGTATGTAAATAAGGGTAGAAGAAAAACTGACACATGGATATTAAGCTTCATTAATTGAAAAATTGGGTGAACAAAACAAACTTACACAGTTACACACTACTCTCTATTTATACTTAAACTAAAACAAATGCTAAAAGACTAAGTCACGTCCTACTACTTTATTGCAATAGAAGAGGCACAAAACCCATCATGCGCAGTGAACTAAATGAAATAACCAAACTCGGCTATTTCATATCCAATTGGGATGGTAAAAGACCCCTTCACCACTGGACCATTAAATCTGTTGACCCACAACCGTTAACGTATCATAGGTGACCCTACAAAGTGTTCACCCATAACTGATAACCCGTGAACTAACCCTATTTAACCCAACATAGTCTACAAAAGGTAGAACTAAAACTAGAATATATTTAAATAAATATATGACGATCTGCAGGTTGCTGAATAAATAAGTTATGTAACTTATAAAGGTTCTCCTGGTTGCAAATGAAATGTACCAAGTTCCAAGACCTGTGTGTCACCATGATATTTTAAGAGACAGCTAGAACTATTCAGATATAGATGTACATGAAAATGCAGATGATGACGCATGCAGCACTTACTTTAGCAGAGCACCACACCATGAAGGTTCTAGATAAAAGCAATAGTTTAAATCAAGATCTTTGAGTATTGTGTTCTCATCTATTTCAACCTTGTATGCAGATCTTCCAAGGGAGGAACCTTTCAAATCAAATCTTCTATGGATCCTTAATTCTGTGCAGAACATATTACCCATCACTACAAACCGGAACTGAAATAAATATAACAATATATTAGAAAGGTCGGGACAAAAGTTAATTACGCAATAGGTGATGCCAAGTTAACAAAAAGAAACTAATTTCTAGATGTCATGTATAGCAATATATATGTGTGGTCTTATTATGTGGAAAAAGGATAAAAGGTAACGTTACCTTTTGACCACTTGATGGTTTTATCCTGTGGAGACCAAAGAATTTAGTTATTAACGTATTTTCATAAGTTCGCACATGACGATGATAATCTGGAAGCATCCGCAGAAGGACCTATACACTAGCAGAAGTCAGTGTGTACTTGAAGAATCTCACGGGTGTAAAATGAATCAGAAATGAAAGGAAAAAAAGCAAGTAATTGTTTTTTGTTTCCTTTTGAAAGGAAATTGTATATTAAATAACGATGTATGTGAGATTAATAAATGTAAGTAACGAACATATATATATTACATATAATATATATATATATATATATGATGAATAGCTGCATATTCATATTATATGGATACCTGTACTTCAGACTTTCGCAATGTCTTAATCATGAAACGGTCATCTTGAGAGAGGAAAAAGACACTGCCACTTTTTCCAGGAGAAGAAAGTTCTCTAAGCGCATCATTGCCACAAATCGACATCATGTAATCAGCAGCGTCAATCTTGAACATCTCTCTTAAGTTCCTAGTGTCATAATAAACAATAATTGCGTTACAGAAGATAAATAACAGCTCAAATATTTGAATCATTGAAAAGCAATTATAAGAAGTCGAGAACGGGCCAAATGAATACACACTTGAATATAGAACCTCAGCATGTCAAAAAGATGGAGTACCAACCTGAAAACCATTGGACAGTAATCCTTCCACTTAAAATCCTCTGACTGATGAGTAGGCGTTAATTGAGATCCTTCTTTAGGGAATTGCATCCAGAAGCTAGCTCGAGGGCCAAAATCTGAAGTTCGTACTTCTCTCTTTTGAACTGGCGTTATTTTCCCAACGGTATACCTAATCGCATGGCAGTCAAACAAGTTCAATGTGCATTGGTCCAAACTAAGAATCGTGAAATACCATACAGTGATGATCACTTGAGTTAAATATGTACCTGATCCCAAGCTGTAAACTGAGCATTAAATCGTAACTCCGGTGACCCTTAATAATCGCTTCCCCTGGCCTCTTAACCTCCTTCACAATTTTCTTCTGACGCCTCATTTCTCTCTTAGAACCAGGTGAAAAGCTATTATCAACCACAACCTCACTAATCAAAATTCCTTGCATATATTCTCTTTCAAGAATTGGAGTCTTGGTATCATTCTCCCTACCCGAATCAGACATAAACGATGCCAAATCATGCCCCATGACATTTTCAATGGCAACCTCTAGACTCCATCGTCTTTCTAATGATACGTTATTGTTGCGGGGCTCATCAGATGATCTGCTACCACCAATTTTAAAGTTCCCCATGTCGATTGAAGAAGCATGTTGAATGCGCGAAACTTGTTTAACTTTCTGAAGATCTGATAACAACCCGCGTTTTCTTAAAGCTTTAAGGTATAGTTCTTGTCTCTGGGGCAATCTGCAGCCACTTGGATAAAATGCTCCTTTTCCATCTTTTAACCCCCATGTCCACGTACCGACATAACGACCTCCATCACTCCATGTATAAGCACCAAAACCATGCATTACTCCATTAGACCAGCTTCCTTCATAAGAATCACCATTAGTCCAAGTAAAAACGCCTTTACCCGACATTCTCCCTCCTTTCATGTTACCCAAATACTCATTTCCATTAGCCCAAGTGTACTTACCCGGACCATCTGGTGAACCCTGAATCCAAGATCCTTCAAACACGTCTCCATTTGGGAAAGTTTGATAACCTAGCCCGTGTTTTCTGTTCAACCGCCACCTACCCTTGTAAACTAACTTATCGGCCCGAATGTATGTTCCTGTCCCCTGCATATACCCACCCGTAAATTCCCCTTCGTAATAGGTCCCAGAAGGCCAATGAAGTTTTCCATAACCATGCCAAATTCCCCGTCTCCATTCCCCATCATAGTTGCAGCCACTTGCCCACACATACTTCCCTGAACCCTCGGGCACATTCCCAAGCAGTGAACCAGAGTAAAACTCCCCATTTTGGAGTTTAAGCTCCCCAAATCTAAAAGCTATGCTTTCAGTAGAAGAACGAGCGGTTGTTTCACCATTCGTCATAGAACCGTTCACATCATTGTTATGAAATGGTACAGAATCAAGAGACCTTGTCCTACTTGAAAAAGATAGTGTTCGTTCGACGTTGTCAGCTATGGCCACAGGGCCAGACATGCATAACGTCTAAAGGCTTTTCAGTATCTACAAAAAATGGTATGTGCTATAAGACCTTCTGAGAGTTGTAACAAAGGGTCAAAAACTTCACAGGTTATTCATCTAACCTATTCATAAAATAAATAACACGAGACAACAATTAAAAACTAAGCATATATTCATAACAAAAAATAAAACAATTATACAATCAAGCATGAGCAAATTCAAATAAAAAAATAATATTAAAAGGATATTCTGATGATTTATAGAAAAAAAATCTAGATCACAAATATCAACACAAGCATTTAAAATTTCCTCATACATCGTGTGTGTATGTGTAGTCTCTTTGTTCAACCTCACCGGGGTTCGAATGGCCCGGGAAAAAGTCTAGGAAACGACCTCGGTCATATTGGTTAGGCGGCCTACATCAGAGCCAGAAATTTGACTTTCCCCGGTAACCTGAACATGTATGCTTCTCCATTTACCTTTGTTCAAACATATTTAACACAATAACTCAAATACTTCGATAGCAACAAAAATATGTATATATAGATATAGATATAGCATACATACAAATGCATTCATATATAATAATCATAAATTAGAGAATGAAGAAAACCAGATAATAACTTTTGTAAACAAAAACCAGCTTCAATTTCAATTAAAGCCTTGGCATTAACGCCATACATAAAGTCAACAAATCAACCAAATATTGTTGACCAAAACTCTATTCAACCTCTTTTTCAAATACTATATCTATATCTTTGTATATATAACTTATATAAGATTCATGACAGAAGAATATTATTTCAACTTAATTTATTGACACATTAACTTAAAGCTGTTATCAATAATTAACAACAATATATACAGAAATATTCTGACATATATACAGAAATATACATGTATATAGTTATGATGCATATACATATATACATATATTATATACGTAGACAAAAAGAAAGTGTACCTGAAAATAAGAGAGAGAGGGAGAGCGAGAGAGGGAAATATATAGGGAGGTTGGATGATAGATTGTGTTACTCAACGTTGGTTAATAAGTGTAAATTGTACTACACAGTTGACTTCATTTTATATAAACATTCAAATCCAATTCAAAGTAGTCTGTGTGTGTGTGTTTTGGCCAGAAATATAAACATTTGTATTACCTTTTAAAGCTACCGCTTTATCCGGCACTCATTCGCAGACTAAAACTTTTTAACTATCAAAATCTGGCAAACGCCGTATTATTCACAATAACCGGTATAGCGAGTTTTCATATTAGGTAATATTTACGTCATCTAACATGAGTAATTCGGTATTCGGGGGACCGTTCTTGAACCTATCATATCGATTGTGTTTTTATTTTCAAATCAAATAGTTTTGAGGAGCAAATGATAAGTAGTCTAATTGGTCAGAGGTATTTTCAGGTTTTATTTAAGGTCTTGACTTCGATCTTTAGGGATGGTAAGTTTTGAAGTTTTTTCCTCCGAATACTTGTAACGGCCTATAGTCAACACTTCGTTATCTAGAGTACGTGCAAGGGTTCACCATTATACGGTATGGTTTTCTTGATATCGTGTATCGATTGAATGTTAAAAAAAAAAAGTTTTGAGGACGATAAAAATAAAAAATTGAGAAATATAGAAAACAATAAAAAGAAAATTGTGTTTAATATGTTTCATTTTTTTGAAAATTGTTTTTAGAAAATTACAATTTAATTATAGTTATCCGTGTTTTTTGGAAATTTTATACGAAATGATGTTTTACACAACTAAACATGCAATTTTAAAACGAGTTGTACTGCTACGCTTTCTTATATATAGACTATTTTCTCCCAATTGTTTTATGTTGTTATCTAATTTACATGTCAATTAATGGGTCTTTGTCAACATTTATCTCGAAAAGTTTATGATGCTTTTTGTTTATATGAATAAGTAAAAAAAAAATGCAAAAAAAAAAAATGAAATTACGTTTTTGTTACTCTAGTTGTTAGAAATATAAATGTGATAGTTTTTATTTGTATATCCCACTTTAAATGTAAACTTTGTAAGTGTTGAAGGGGGTAAATGTAAGTTGTGTAATAGGTATATAAACCCCTTTTCACAAATGTATTTCGGAACTTTTCAGTTTTCACCACGTTTTATTCAATCATTCACTTTCACACATTTAATTCTCTATCTTCACACACTCGTAACCATCCTTTCACACGCATACGAACACACCTTAAACTGCCATTAGCATACACTAAAACACACAAATAAGATCGATTTACTCGATTTTGTTTATTACACTAGTTCTTTAACAAACTACAGTATTTTCAAAGTTTTGTTAAAAATGAAATAAAATTATGAAGTCGCAATCTTACATAGTGTTACCATTCATTATGATTTCGTCCTGAAAAACAACTTGCATTAATATAATAAATGTCGGTTCACATGTAGCTCCAATTCTAATTAATTAATAATGTGATTATTATATGATTAATTAGATTAAACAGTCGTACGCCAATGATGACTAGCCCGAGCGGTCGGAGACATCACAGGTTTTACTCAAGGTCTTGAGTTCAATCCTTAGGGATGACAAGTCTTAGTGTTTTTTCCTCCGCATACTTGTAACAGCCCATGGTCAACGTCACATTGATTAAGATACGTGCAAGGTTTCACCATTATAAAGTAAGGCTTCCCTGGTGTCGCGTACTGACTGAATGTTCGAAAAAAGATTAAACCGTCGTACGGCCAATGATGACTAGTCCAACTGGTCAGAGGCATCTCAGGTTTTACCCAAGGTCTTGAGTTTGATCCTTAGGGATGACAAGTCTTGGGATTTTTTCCTCCGAATACTTGTAACGGCTCATGGTCAACAT
>JANDBE010000001.1:49510107-49520942 GCA_024320915.1 Erigeron philadelphicus
GGGCGAGAGTCGGCAAGAGTCTTTACCACTCCTTTCAGCCTAAATAAAATAAAAAAAATTCATAAATATTGATTAGTACATGAGATGACTGGTGACGAAGGCTGGCGGTCAGCTTCGTCAAGCGTTGTTTGCATTGCCTGACCAGTGCCGTCTTCGAAAATATAAAAATATTCTATGGCCCGGCTCGAGTATAGAAAAATGGACCCCTGAAACTAAGTCAATAGGAAATATGAAACATAATATTATAACGATAGGTCTTTTGATCAGACTGGATTTAAAAACAGATTATAACAACTTAATTCTTAAATATAATAAAAATCTATAAAAAAAAAGAACAGACGCACTAATTTAAATTTATTAACTTAAACTATAATAAAGAAAATGAAATCCCAAACATATAAAATATTAACGTGGAGTCATTTCATATAAGGAGTGGACGTGCAACGTACTAGACATTAAACAATATTACTTTTATACCTTATTAAAGATAATATGAGGATCAAAATTGCAAATATAGTAAACTATGGGGTTGAAACTAGATTTCTAATAAATAAAGAGTCTTTTTCCTCAATCATAAATCTGTAAGTCTAAAAACCCCAACAACTTTCATAAAAATGCCTATGGAAAGCTTGTACGTAGTAGGCCCTTAAAGATAGTAGGCCCGGTTCGGTTGCACCCTCTACACACCCTCATAGCCGGCCTTGTGCCTAACACAAGGTATGTGCAAATTGTAAATGAAACATTTAAAGAAGAAACTGATTAGGTATGTGCATTTGTTGGATATGCATTTTTGTAAATCTATAAATCATTAAATTATACGAGTATATTTTTTTTTATGTAAAATAAAAGTATAGTACCACTGACACGATAATAATACTCATATGATTTGTAAATATATACAAATAAACCGTTCAAAAAATTATAAAAAGAAAATTTATAACCTTAAAAGTTTAAACTTTAAGACTAAAATCTGTTCATAGTTTTACCAAATTGTCAGTGGACTGGTCACCAACTTAAAATATGATGGTTGACAAAGTATGAACAACATGTTTTGCCAATGATTACTAGTACAACTGGTCAGATTCATCACAAGAATTATCCAAGTTCTTGAGTTCGATCCTTAGGGATGACACGTTTTGGGGTTTTTTCCTCCGAATACTTGTAAGGCCCATGGTCAACATCTCGTTGTCTAGGATACGTGCAAGGCTTCACAATAATATGGCGAGGTTTCTTTGATGTCGCGTACTGACTTAATGTTCGAAAAAAAAATGAACTACATATTTTAAAAACTAGATAGTATTAGGATATCAATTTATCATCCATATTTTGCTAATACTTCTCACTTTGAGGTCTAGACTTTTTTGATTCCTTATATTTATTTGGTATTTTTGGATTCATCATATTTTACTTTTGACCCTATTAGCTAACAATAATTAAGAATTCAAGATGCATTTAGGACATAAACCGGTTTTCTATCATACATCTAAAAGGTATTTAAATCGTATTTGGATTTTGGATGATTTGGAGATTAAATTCTGCAAGTGATTAAGTGAATGGTACAGTAATATACAGTATAGGGCTATAGGCTGCTTAAATAATTGGCCCAAAGAGCGTTACATCACTTTCTTGGTCCACTAACTAATAGTAGTAACCTAACCATATGGGCCGTGTGGAAGAATTAAATGATCACGAATCGTTAACGATACACTTATATTAAATCATTTTCTCAATTGGTAAGAAACTAATAAAACTTGTTTAGTTTTTAGCAGTGCCAAGGGTTTCTAAAGTTAAATGAACATTAATAAACATCTAAAAAGGGTTATGTGCACAACTTTACGATGTTAATTATATTTTAGTGTCCTATTTTAGTACTTTCATGAAATCTTCAAATTTTCAACAAATTTTGGCTACGAACCTGGTTTTTTGATAAAGGAGGATTGGATAATCACATTTGATTATGTGACTAAGCACAAGTGAAAAAAATATTTCCTATATGCATGCTTATAAACATTCATAGATCATCTTGACTAATCAAGATTGTAAAATGCGTTCGCCAGCTCATAACATCTATTTTAAAACAATAGGCAAAATTACGGTTTTTGCCTTTTACCAAACCCAACTTTGTTGCCACTCTTATTGTGGATTGTCCCCTGCGATGAAATTCTCAAATTCGTCACTCTTTGTCACTAGAAACTCGATTCAAAACAATAAGTTTTTTCTTTGAAAAATAACAACAATATAAAAGAAGAAGAAATTGTATGTGTTATATATGAACAGTAGAACAGGTAAACAAATGCGAATTGGGCCTAAACTAAGTTTGCAACTTGCATGTACGAATTCACCTAATGTTTAAAATAAGCCCAAATTAATCAAAGTGCAACCGGTCAATAAAGAAAAAAAGTCAACCAGATTTTCCCCAAAAAATAAAAACCCTAATAACAATAAAACCGTTAAACCCTAGTCAGCAGCCTGTCCACTAAAACCCTCTCCCGAATTTCTCGCAATGGTGAAATCGTATCTCCGGTACGAACCGGCGGCGGCGTTCGGTGTAATTACGTCAATCGACTCTAACATCACCTTCGATACTTCCGGCAAACATTTACTAGCTCCGGCGCTTGAAAAGATCGCTGTTTGGCATATCCGTCAAGGCGTTTGCGCCAAAACACTTACGCCGTCAACTCAAACTCGTGGTCCGTCTATCGCCGTTACATCTATTGCAGCTGTTCCGTCTTCTTCTTCTCTGGTGATTACTCATTTGTAAATTACATTTAATATTTTTATCTAAATTTGTACCTGTTTTAATTAATAAATCTGGTTATATATACATTTGAACTATTATGTATAAATGGATTAATAAGAGGCCATGTTGTGCTCTTGATCTCGAAACGAGTGGTAATGCACTCCGGAACATGAATACGAAACATCTGTTCGAATCGATAAAGATGATATATGTGCCATTCTACTACAATTTACCTATTCAATAGGAAAAGAAATACCATACCCTGATGAAACTCTTAAAAAATTAGCAAACAAAGAAAATAGTTTGTCGAATTCAGGCTATATTGTGTAACTCTTTTACTACATATGGAGAACTCGAGTAGAATGGTAAGTTTGTCGACTTTGTTTGTTAAAATACGACTTATATGTTTCCGTTTTATGTTTTGCTGAGCATTTCTACTTCTTTTTTCAACTTAATGTGGTGAGGGACAATGTGACAGTGTGCACCTGTTTCTGTTTATAGGTATGGCAATATGGTTATTTTTGGCTGTTGTACTATCTTTTCTGTGAAAAATGATTAAGTTTGAACTCTTTGTGTGTGTATTATTTTCTATTTTTCTATCACAGATAGCTAGCGGGCATGCTGATGGAAGTATAAGAATTTGGGATTACGAGAGAGGAACCTGCGAGACCACATTGAATGGGCATAAAGGGGCTACCACAGTTCTGCGGTTTAACAAGTCAGGATCATTACTTGCTTCTGGAAGCAAAGACAATGACATTGTTTTATGGGATGTGATTGGTGAAGTTGGACTTTTTCGACTCCGTGGCCATCGTGACCAGGTATGAGTTGCATATAATAACGATGTACTTTCTTTCGATTCATGCTTTAGATAACTTTATTTAGAAAACAACAACCAGTCGTCATTATCTTTCATTTCAGACAATCGATTCTCATTCTTTCACACAATAAAGCAGCATAATTTGAGATTTATTACTGCAAAAGTAAAGGTGTATAACGATCAAGAATCATAAGTTGGTTGCTAATTTTTCATAAGTAAATTTTAAATTGGTCTAATTCAAAAATAGACCAAAAGTTAAATTGCAAAATATTTTGAAAGAGCAAAAAGTAATTTGCAAATTATTCGAAGACCGGCAATATATCTTGCAGTTACTTCTTCTGCGATTTAAAGTGTACATCTTAGGTTTGTTTTTGGAATGCAGGTTACTGATCTCGCTTTCTTGGATTCTGGTAAAAAACTTGTTAGTGCATCTAAGGACAAGTTTTTAAGGGTTTGGGATCTTGACACCCAACATTGTACACAAATAATTGGCGGTCATCACAGTGAAATTTGGTCTATTGATGTTGATGCTGATCAGAGATATTTAGTGACTGGATCAGCTGATTCAGAGCTCAGATTCTATACCATAAAACACGAAATTACTGATGCTCAATCTGTATCGAAAACTAGTCAAACTGATACTGATGGTAGAGATTCATCTGTTGAAAGCAAATGGGAAAGTTTGAAATTTTTTGGTGAAATCCAACGACAAAGCAAAGATCGTGTTGCAACAGTTAGATTTAACAAGTCTGGCAATCTTCTAGCTTGCCAAGTTGCAGGGAAGACAGTGGAGATATATCGTGTATTGGATGAGGCAGAAGCGAAACGTAAAGCGAAAAGAAGAACAAATCGAAAAAAAGAAAGGAAGTCATCTAAAACAATTGACGCTACCGATAATGGAAACATAGACAATGAACTAAAAGACGATGTAAACCTGACCATGGTTACAGTCCCTGATGTATTTAAGCTTTTGGAGACTCTTAGAGCTAACAAGAAAATCTGTTCTATGTCATTCTCTCCCGTTACGTCCAAAAAGTCGCTAGATACTTTAGCATTGTCGTTAAACAACAATTTGCTGGAGGTTTATTCGATAGATAGCAGCTCAACCCCAAAAGCAAGTGCTAGCAGCTCAATCTCAAAATCAAGTGCAATTGAGCTTCAAGGTCATCGTTCTGATGTTAGAAGTGTTACGCTTAGCTCAGACAGCACACTTTTAATGTCAACAAGTCACAATGCTGTGAAGATTTGGAATCCAAGCACTGGTTCTTGTCTTCGAACTATCGATTCAGGATATGGGCTATGTAGTTTGTTTGTTCCTGGTAATAAGTATGCTGTAATTGGCACAAAAAGTGGGGCTCTTGAAATTATTGACGTGAGAAGTAGCACTACTGTTGAAGTAGTGAAAGCTCATACGGGCTCTGTTCAATCAATTGTCCCCACACCAGATGGTGGCGGTTTTGTCACCGGGAGCATAGATCATGATGTTAAGTTTTGGGAGTATGAAACCACAAAAGTTCCTGGTCAGGTGTGTTTATTAATACCGTCAGTATGAAAGTCCTATATACTTAAGATCATACCTTTCAAGTTTTAACATTCTAAATTTTTGATGAAACTCGTTTTTTTTTTGTTTCTTTTATATCATTGGTTCTATGCTTTCTTGGGTTGTCAGGATTTGGTGAATCTTACAGTGACCAATGTGAGGACATTACCAATGAATGATGATGTTATAGTGGTTTCTGTGAGCCCTGATGGGAAGCATATAGCGGCTGCTCTATTGGATTGCACTGTGAAGGTCAGATATGTTTCTTTGACCTACTTATTATGCATGGTTTGTCATATGGTTGTTTACTTGTGACCTTATTATGGTTTTATAATGCAAATCATAATGTATTAAGAGATACATGTCTCTAGAAGTAATTAGTGAGTTAAATCTTCTTTCATCTGGGGTGCAAGTAAGACTTGTATCAACATTCTGGCAGGAAAAAAAGGCATAAATCTCGGAACTTCATGAATACACGTTGAAGGACACCCTTGGTGTACATCCAGCTTTAGTTTGAAGTTATCTTGATTTGTATTCTTATTCTTGTAGTTTTAATCCAAATTTACATCAATATTTCATAAAAGCTTTTCAAATATGAATTCAAGGGTGCTCATTCATTTGTTACATGTGGGTCTTACTTTGTTTTCAGCTTGTTTGATTATATTATATTCTCCGTATAAGTTTCATTTTACCAATTATCTGATGGAAACCTTTCAGGTCTTCTACATGGATACTCTGAAATTTTTTCTTACATTGTATGGTCACAAGCTTCCAGTATTGTGTATGGATATGTCATCTGATGGGGATCTTATTGTTACTGGTTCTGCTGACAAAAACTTGAAAATATGGGGTTTGGACTTTGGTGACTGTCACAAGTCTATATTTGCACATGCCGATAGGTACTTTTATAGTATTGAAATGTATCATCATTCCTCAATTCAATTTTTGAGAAATTTTAACTTGATTTCATGTCTATGGCAGTGTAACAGCAGTGAAGTTTGTTCGGAACACCCATTACATGTTCAGTGTTGGGAAAGACCGGCTTGTAAAATACTGGGATGCTGATAAATTTGAGTTACTTTTAACCCTAGAAGGCCATCATGCTGAAGTTTGGTGTGTCTCTATCAGTCACCGTGGTGATTTTCTTGTCACAGGGTCTCATGATCGATCAATTCGACGTTGGGACCGTACTGAAGAGCCGTTTTTTCTCGAGGTACATCCAAGACTACTTCTGAATTTTAGATTTTTAGAAGTGGCAATTTCAACACGATTACTTGTGAATGGGTCGTATCTTGTCTCAAATGGGTCATATCTGAAAGTTTTGCTGAAAGATGACAAGTCAAATACTTCAGGTTGTTTAAGAGTCGCACATGGTTTATTTTTTGATGCATGCAACTTTTTACATGGATTTTTTTTAAAGATCATTATTGCTAAAACTATGTTGTTTTTGTAGTCTGAATAAACATCACAGGTTTTAACAAGAAACGGTTAAAATAGACAAAATACCGTTTGCAGATCAACCCATTCAATCTGTTTTGACCTATATCCAAGTTGCCTGACCCATCCGTCTTGACATCCTGCATTCACATTTCGATTCAGGCTCAAATCTGCATTTACATAATGTTAAATATAATATTTTGCAGGAAGAGAAAGAGAAGAGATTGGAAGAAATGTTTGAGGCTGACCTTGACAACTCCTTAGAAAACAGATATTTGCCTCAGCAAGAACTTCCAGAGGAGGGAGCTGTGGCTGTAGCTGGAAAGAAAACTCAAGAAACTTTATCAGCAACTGATTCAGTTATTGAAGCATTAGATATTGCAGCAGAAGAATTGAAACGAATTGCTGAACATGAGGTCTGTATTTTTCTGTTTCCTATATATCCTAAATATTTGAAATCAGTATATTATCTTTAAGTGGTTAATGCTTTACAAATATCAGGAGGAGAAGAGGAGGGGAAAAACTGCAGAGTTTCGATCTAATATTATTATGCTGGGGCTTTCTCCATCCGAGTATATCCTCCGAGCAGTCTCAAAAGTTCATACGAATGACCTTGAGCAGACATTATTGGTAAGTGAATAATTGTTTTTCTTGTATTCCTACTTTTACATTCGAGATTTATGAGAATATATTAGAGTCCCATGAATATTTATGTCTTGTTTTGCAGGCTCTGCCTTTTGCAGATGCTTTGAATCTTTTATCATATTTAAAGGAGTGGTCCTTGAATCCTGATAAGGTCAGGCAGTATCTTCTTACTATCTTTAAATCTTGCTTGTATGCTTTGTTGCGAATAGCTAGTTACACAAACAATTATTGTTTATACTAACATAATATCTGATCAAGTTTTCTCGTATTTTGACTTGTTTTGGCAACTTTTAAACTATCTGCAGGTTGAGCTAGTTTGCAGGATCGCCACGGTGTTATTGCAGTTGCATCATAATCAGCTTGTTGCTACCACAAGCTCCAGACCTGTTCTGGCTGTGTTGAAAGATATACTTCATGCTAGAGTTAAGGTACAAAAAAAAAAATAATCCGAATGAACATAACCTAATTCTAGGCACAATTTAACAAATTTTTGCTTTTAAGGTATCCCTATATATGAATGAGTTTTTATTTATTTTAGGATTGCAAGGATACTCTTGGATTCAATCTGGCAGCTATGGATCACCTCAGGGTTTGTTTCTCTGTTCTTAAATGCGTTTACTTTAGTGATTAAGTTTTTGAATAACTTATCTTTATTCACTTGTTTCAGCAATTAATGGCTTCAAAATCTGATGCACCTTTCCAAGATGCAAAGGAAAAATTACTAGCAATACGCTCACAGCAGTCGAAACGTGTTGAAGCAAGGGCAGACATGAAAAGTGAAAGGAGGAGGAAGAAGAAGAAGCAAAAGAAGGATGATGGGCACGTGTGGTCTTAAATTGCGGCTATGCTAAAAATTACTATAAATACGCTCACAGCAGTCGAAACGTGTTGAAGCAAGGGCAGACATGAAAAGTGAAAGGAGGAAGAAGAAGCAAAAGAAGGATGATGGGCACGTGTAGTCTTAATTTGCGGCTATGCTTCCCTATGATGGCCCGTGACAACTTTCATCCTTATGTTTGTTGTGACATAGATGTATAAAGTTTTAAATTAATTATATTCAAACCAAACATTTTTGTTGCCCCAAATTTTGTAGTTGGAGACAAGTTTGATCAGAAAATTATGAAAGTTACTTTACGCCTTTGCGGAGACTCATCCTTCTGTTGTTTCTATGATCATATGCAATGCAAAGAAACATGGCTTATTGTGCGATGCACTGTCTTGAAAAATTTTGGTTCCTTGGGGATTTGAGTTTTGAACTAGTTTAAAAGTATGCAAGACTGATTTTAGTTCAGTAAATCTTCTAATATAAATGTTTCTCAATTTGGAAAAAAAAATATTTTTAACAGAAATGTAGATAAGTATAACATTTGCATATCAGTTTTTGACAACTGATAAGTGAGAAACCACTTAGGTCTTAGATCAAGTGGCTATCTGGAGCCCTTTTTGGGGGTTTTGAGGAGGGGACGTTGGCTTGAAGACTAGAGATCGAATCTCAATTCCTCATGGTTTCGGGCATATTCCTTTTTAGACGTGTGCAGACCGTGTTATCGCACCCTTGGTCTCCGGAGATGCTTTCGGGTTTCAACCTCTAGCATACTCACCGCTTGGATGTCACTGTTAGGATTCAAGCCACTAACCAACTAACACGTTTTTCAAGAAAAAAGAAAAATAATAAGTGAGATGTTAAAATGTACGCAATGTAATTTGTTGAGATAATAGTTCACTGCTTGTATATGAAGTTTAGCAAAATCAAGTTAAACATTATCTTAATCTTATAAAAACATTTAGCCACTAAATATTTTTATTACATTTACATCAAATATATTTTATTTCTATATTACCTCGAATATACTTATGTCAAAATTTGAACCTTTTCTTTTAAGAAAATGATAAATTCTCCTAAAAAATAGTCTAAAAATCGTGTTATCCACTAATTTTCTTATTTAATCTTGCCCCTGATTTTTTCACATATTATCATCTCATGATTAGAAGGATCTTTAGGCTATTTAGTTAGGAGGATTAATCATTTCTCTTTCTTCTAATCCCATAAAATTTAATCTTACAATAGTTTGAGCAAAATTAATAGACACTTTCAGTTAACATTTAAAATTTGTTTTAAAGTCAACCTAGTAGTGAACAAGAACTTTAATAAACCAAAATTTTCAAATAAGAATTGAGGATTATACCCCGTATTTTTAATGCCAGCAAACAATAATCATAAGACAGAAAGAATACTCGAAACAAATTTTTAAGTTAAGTCACGCTCCGCTATAATTAGTGATCAAATAATGTTGATGAACCATATGACTTTAATAAATCAAAAATACATACAAGAACCTTCGTGGGAAAAAAAGGTGCTCAATGTGACCCATTCAAGAATCCAATATTGTCGTTGTTAATTTGTACATATACGTACATATGTATATATAATAGGGCTTCATTGATTCATTCATTGTTTTGTGTTTGGAGGAAACTGTAAATGTAAATAGGTATGGAGGTAAAGAAAGTGTATTGCAGAAAGAATAAAAGGCAAGTAGATCAGCTTCCTAGAACCACCCCTTCTTCCAAATTCAGAACTCAATTCGATTTTCCTGCCTCTTCCTTTCAAGGTTTTCTCTTTTTTCAAGATTTCTGCTTTTCTATCTTATATCTGTATCTATATATATATGTATGTATTCTATATAGGAATTTCTGACTTGTGATTTGGTATATACATTGATGTATTGAAGCATTTATTTTTGCTCTTGATTTATGAATGTATGCAATAAAAAGTTCTGTCCTTTTACATGTTTGTTTAGGGTTAGGTTGTTTCGAGTGACCCCTTTTTTCATAAATTATAATGATGATGTTTATATCAGTTTACAAATATAAAAAAATCATGATCTATGAGTCTTGGATACTTTTTTTTAGTAGCCTTAATAGTTGCTCAAATGCTCGCATTCGTTAGAGGAGAATTTGTGATGATAGACAATGTATGTTGATATACCTATGTTGAATGTTGAAACGATAGGAGTTTTCGATTAACTGGTTGGTTTTTGGCACCTATCATCCTGTTTTTTTATCTTTATCATAAGATATTGAATGATTATGTACAATAATTAGAAAGGTCGATAGCTGCAAAAGTGATTGTGACAACTAGTTTGTTTATTGTAAAGAACAAAATTATGCAGGTCACACCATCTGGTTGTGTCATACCTTTCTTGTCAGTTCTATAATCATATAACTTCCGTAATAAAGAAATTATCTTATCGTATGTTATTGTTACGTATCCCACATATACGAAGGACATGAAAGAAAATGCTGGATCTTAGTAGCTTACTTGTATTCATATTTGAATGATTTTATGGCTTTAGGCTTTTACCAAAACTACTTTATATAGAACTGGAGCCACGTAGCAGCAAAGCGGTCGATAAGATAATACTCATTCCTCATTATAAGGCTTATGTGACAAATATATTTTAAGGCTTATGTTTATCATTGTTGTAAGCCATGCTTATCTTTGAATTATGTCAACTCAACATAATACTCATTCCTCATTATAATACTGCTCGTGACAACCCCTAGCTGATGCGGAAGGAGCTAAAAAACATGGCATGGTTGAGTTATTGAAGTTGCACAATGGCATGTCATTTGTAAGTTGAATTTCTATTCTT
>JANDBE010000001.1:49536748-49550315 GCA_024320915.1 Erigeron philadelphicus
ACCGAAATATGACCGAAATTTGGACCGAAATATGACCGAAAATCTCGGTTCCGAAATTTTGGACAGAAATCTGGACCGGTATACCAGTGGAGGACCGAAAACCGAAATACCACTGGTATACCACCGAAATTGACTACATAGTATGCTCACTAACTGAACTATTTTCATCGGATCAGAAACTGCTAGCAACAATTGTCCATGCATGTGTATTCCTGTACATTGTCGTTTTCATGATGTGTGTTAGTGTGTTACATCAAATATGTTACTAATATAGATATGTATGTAATCATGGAATATGTTTATTTTTAGTTTTGTCATCTATTTATAGTCTAGACCATAAACCCAGCAGTTATTGTGCTCATTTAGCTGATCTTTTTATTTTAGTTGCTGGCATTGTTTTCTATGCAGTTATATGTTTTTAGTTATTTGTATATGCACATCACTATTAGCCTTACAGCACGGAACTGTTTGTATTGCAGATTCTTATCTTTTTTTTCAGATAAAAGTAAGATAAAAGATTCTGATGATATTCATGCTGCATTGGCTCTGATGTATGGATATGCCGCAAGATATGCTCCTTCTACTGTAATTGAAGCTCGAATAGATGCACTTGTGGTAAGATGCCTTTATCTTTGGCTTCACTGTATGCAATTTTATGTAGCTTCTGTTTACAAGTTTGGTAAATGACTTGGTGTAGCCGTAGTCGCCACTCGCCACCAACTAGTCTCATGGGATCTTCTGTGATATGCCATTGACTTGTAATGTCTTTTTCAGGGCACTAATATGCTATCCCATCTTCTAATTGTACGCCATCCTAGCGCGAAGCAAGCTGTTATCACTGCAATCGATTTGCTTGGTTGGTACAATTTTCTTACACATATGTGCTTCTGGTTCTGTCTCATCTCTGTGTTTTTTAGTCATGTTTTTGCATGATACAAAGACTATCTTTTGTCATAATGTGAGGTTAGATGATACAAAACTATCTTTTTCTCTCAAACACACACACACACACACACACACAATTTATAATTATCATGCTCGACTCATTTTGATGAATATGTACAATCATTTATCTAGATGAAGATTATAAACACTAGACATGATGCAGGGAGAGCTGTAATTAGTGCTTCCGAAAGTGGTATATCATTCCCATTGAAAAAAAGAGACCAATTACTTGACTACATATTAACTCTGATGCGTCGACAAGATGAAGAAGATTTTTCTGATTTGAGTGTTGAACTCTTGCGAACCCAGGTTTTTACCACACTTCATAGATATCTATTTGTAATTACTTTGAAGATAAGTTGTTACATGTTTATCTATTTAATTTTGTTTTATGTAATTTAGGCTCTGGCTTTAAGCGCTTGCACTACTTTGGTATCTGTCGATCCAAAGTTGACAAATGAAATGCGGAACATTGTGATGAAGGTGCCAATTAATTATTTTATTTGATATGAGAAGGCCAAATCTACTCATTTCCTACTAGTTTTTCATCGTGAGTTTTGCACTTGGTTTGACAGGCTACCCTAGGTTTCTTTGCTTTGCCTAATGATCCTGCTGGTGCTGTGGATCCTCTTGTTGACAATCTTATTACACTTTTGTGTGCAATTCTTCTCACGAGGTACTCTAGCTCCTGCTCTTCTTTTTTCTTTTAGGAAGAAGTGACAGATATTAGATAACATGCACTTATGTGCACACCATTTTCAATCTGGGTTTATATAGATTTTTTTGATATATAATTTTATATTGTTTAGCGGGGAAGATGGACGAAGTCGTGCAGAGCAGCTGTTGCATATCTTAAAACAGATTGATCAGTATGTTTGCTCTCCCCTAGACTATCAGAGGAAAAGAGGATGTCTTGCAGTTCATGAAATGCTGCTGAAATTTCGAGCCCTTTGTGTCACCGGTTACTGTCCCCTCGGATGCCAGGGAAGTTGCAAGCACATCAAGCAAATTGATCGCACCTCCCGCTTCAATGTTTCAAGTTTGCCACGTGAGTTCAACATTAAGTTTTCTGTTGTGCCAAGTTTTTTCCTGAGTTGGCAAGATGAGTGGGCTGGGTAATGGGTCAAGAAGGGCCATGTTTGTGGTACTGGTCCAAACGAACCGTTGAGATACTCTTGTCTTTAACTTTACAATTTGTAATCTATAGCAAATGTGTCTATTCTGATTAAAAGCTATATGATGAGTTGATTACAACGTTGAGCTCTGTCGTTCATCTCAAATTTCAGATGGTCGTTTAAGCGTGGACGTTAGAAATCTGTTAATGAAGGGTAGAATAGTTCTTTGAGCATTCTATTTTCAGCTTTCAAGACTTGCTTTCTTTGAGCTTCTTCTTTTCTTTGTAAAGCCACATTTACCAATGCATTTATAGATCATAAAGGGAAAAAAACACCATGGGTTTAAGTCTTTCCGTTAAAACCCTGTGCACCATTTCCACTTTATTTTGGTTGCTATAAAATAGAATATTATAATATATTATGAAGAAGAAAAAGAAAGAGTTGTATAGAGCGAGGATATTTTGTCAGTGAGACAGATCTTAGCTGTGTCTGATGACATATAGGCTTTTGATGATGACAAACATAGGCGAGGGAGTGAGACGTCGTTGCTGATGCTAGTTGCAATTATTTTTTATGATGTTAATTTGGTGGTATGAAATACATGACAGTGGTGGTGTGGTTTTTTCCGAGGGTGTTTTTTTTTTTTTTTGTGAGAGAGACACAGAAATAATACAAGATTTATAAAATGGGTTTTTACTTTTGTATGTTTTTCTTCGTTTTTTTTTTTGAAATTCTTTGACCGATTTATGATTCTAGTCGTACATGGGGGTGGTTAGGTAAGGAAAAGAGATGATTTGGGATGTTAACTTGAACAATTTTGGGAAATAGAAGTGTTTTGGGATTCTTGTTCAGTTGTTAAATTGAAAAGGATGAGAGTGATATAGCATGTTTGTCACTAACTTACTATGGTTCAACTTATTAATATTTATCTAATAAAATACGTGGACAAATGGAAAAAATAGATGTATTATAAAAAACTTATGCAGCTTCATGTACGTAACATGTGACCAGATTTAATTGAAGTATGTTTGCTTGAAGGACTGCCAGTGGTAATTTTTTATTTAAAGGATGGAATTTGAAATTTGGGATAAACTAGGCCACCTGTGTAGTTTACTCGTATACAATTTCAGTAGTTTATTTTGCATAAAACTGATTTAGGAGGTATTATGCATTAATTTACCCTGAAGATTTATATATAAGTGAATGGGCCGAAACTGCCACCTCTAATTTTTCCATTGTTTTGTTTATAATTTACGCATTTGCTTCTATGACCAGCTGCTTTTCTTTTGCCAAGTCGAGATGCCTTATGCTTGGGAGATAGAGTCGTAGTGTACCTTCCACGTTGTGCAGATACTAATTCTGAAGTTAGAAAAGTTTCGGCTCAGGTCAGGATTTTAAAGTAATACTTTCAGCCATTCACAAGAATATATGAAGTCTGATGGTTCTGTTGGTGTTTCGTTTTTTAAGCGGATGAATGATCTGTTGACTCTATGCTTTATTACCTTCTTTCACTCCATGCAGATTTTAGACCAGTTTTTTGATATATCCCTATCTCTTCCGAGGCCTGTAACTTCCAATTATAGTACACCTATTGAAGCATCCTACGCTGCTTTGTCATCTCTTGAGGATGTTATCGCCATATTGAGAAGAGTAAGTTTGTATATGTTATTTAACAAAAAAAAAGAAAATCGATTCAAGTCCCTCCACACATGTATGTTTCTTTTCAATTTTTCCCCTGACAGTCCGACTTATATTACATGGTTAGGACACGTCTATCGATCCTTCAGAGGTATTTAACCGTGTCATTTCATCCGTTTGTATATTGCTGACCAAAGACGAGGTAAGGCTTCATGTACATACATAAATAATTGCGTGCATATTAATATGTATATATAATTGCATGCATATTAATATGTAGAAGTGTATATGGTTATTCACACTTCTTTTCCTCGGTAATTTGATGCAGCTGGTGGCTACACTATATGGCTGTTCTGTAGCTATATGTGATAAGGTTAAGCCGTCAGCAGAAGGCGGTATACAAGCAGTCATTGAGTTTGTTACGAAAAGGGGAAATGAGCTGAACGAGACAGATATATCAAGGTCCTCCATGTCATTAATGTGTAGTTCTTTCTTAGAGTTTTTTGCTGTGTGTAATTTAATTACATGGCAAGTTCTTTTTTGTTTTTCTACAGGACAGCCCAATCTCTGCTTTCTGCTGCAGTTCATGTTCCTGAAAAGTATTTACGAAATGAAACGCTTGTTGCTGTATCCTTTCCCATGCAAATTCATCGATTTCTTGTCTCAAAATTGTGATTTCAATTTCTTGTATTTGTGTGTTTTTCTTTACTTTATAAAGATTTCTTCTCTGGCTGAACATACCAGTCCAAGGGTTGTTTTCAATGAAGTATTGACTGCTGCAGCGAGGGATATAGTCACTAAAGATATACTTAGAATGCCAGGTGGTTGGCCAATGCAGGATGCATTTTATGTGAGTTTCCATCCATGTTCAATATATATAAAATTAACTTGACTCACAATTGTCATTAATCCTTTGCCAACTTACCATTATATCCTTGTTGAGGCCCTTTACTTGGTTAATGTTTGTGTGAATATCATCTTTTTCATGATCTCTGGGGCTCACTTGATGATCTAACGAGCTAGATTAGAAGGCCTTCACCAGCCTATTTTTAGCTGATCTTGAATCAATCTTTCTCTTTCTCTCTCTTTATAGGCTTTTTCGCAGCACAATGAACTGTCATCATTGTTTCTGGAGCATCTGATATCCACCCTGAGTCACACTTCTGTCCATAAAGGTGAAATTGGAAAAGGAGAACCTTCTGGGGATTCTGCTGTGGCTCGCACTGAAAATGAGATCTTGCAAGCTGCTATAGTTGCTCTGACAGCATTTTTCAGGTCTTTCTCTTGATACAATATCTAAGCCTTAGTTATTATGTGATTTGACGTTGGTTTGATATTTACATATGCTGCAGGGGAGGTGGTAAAATTGGTAAAAGAGCAGTGGAACAAAATTATGCATCGGTTACTGCCATACTTATTCTTCATTTAGGAAGCTGTCATGGTCAATCTATTACTGGGCAGCATGAACAATTACGGTAACTCCTGTTTGGAGTTCGTTTTTTTAATATTTTGGTATGATAAACTGTTATACAATGTTTAGAATGATATTGGTCTCATCTTCAATTGCAGTACACTCCTAATAGCATTTCAGGGATTTTGTGAATGTGTCGGGGACCTCGAGATGGGGAAGGTGTTTATCTTTCAATATCTGTAGTACAACTGCAGTTCAATAGGTGTACTATTTTAAAGCGTTTTTTTTTCTCGCTTTCCAGATTTTAGCTAGAGACGGAGAGCACAATGTTGATGAGAAGTGGATCAATCTTATTGGTGACTTGGCAGGCTGCATTTCCATAAAACGACCTAAAGAGGTGAGTTTTTTACTTCTTTTCTTAGGCGGCTGTTGCTTTATGTATTTTATTTTCTTACAACAGATTAAGCAAAATCATCCCTAGTCATGGTAGTTTTTCTTTTATATGTGTTCGTGTATGTATGTATGCATACATGTTTGTGCCGTTTTTTATCTTCCTGATTGCTTATGCACTATACTGTTCCCTACCGGCGTATTCAGGTATCAGCAATATCAGTTATTTTAAGCAAATATTTAAATCAACCTGTGAGATTCCAAAGAGAAGCTGCAGCAGCAGCATTGTCAGAATTTGTACGCTACAGGTATGTCTGTATACATTCCCACCAAAACACGCTCTTCTCTGCGGATTTAGATTAATGGACAATGCCGTATGTTTAGCTTGATTAGAACGTCTCAATGCAGCAATGAAGGATCTGATTCGGTATCAGAGGAGATAGTGGAAGCTTTATGTCGACATGTGTCAGATGATTCTTCTATGGTCAGGCGTCTCTGTCTACGAGGACTTGTGCAGGTCTTGCAAAATAAATCTGTACTTTGTTTGGTTTGTCACTAATGAATGCAGAATATTTTGATAAGCCTGAAAACATCTTGTTAAAAGTTGTTTTTATAAGATTTTCTCTGTAAATTGATATTATTAGCCATATTACTGATAGAGATAGTATTTACTTATTTAGGGTTTGTTAGCATTTATCTTTAGTTGATAATTGTCTGGATTTAGTTTCCTAATAACACTAGGGTGCTTGTTTATGAAATTTTATCGGAGGTTATAAATATAGGTTATTGTAATCTCTTCTATCATATGATCAATATGATTTATCATTGTGGTTTATTAGATATGATTTCGGTTCTTTTCTTCATATCGTTGTCTGTAAGAACTGATGGCCATGGATGGGTTTTTTTGAGGCCTTATTTTTCAACATGTATTTGCAGATACCACTTACCAATATTAATATGTACACAAAAGAAATTCTTGGTGTAATATTGGCCCTACTTGATGATTCAGATGATTCAGTTCAATTGACTGCAGTGTTATGCTTGCTTTCGGTATTAATTAAAGAATACTTATATTCTAATTTTTTTTTACTTTCAAGTGTTAATTTTTTTTACAATTTGTGAATAAACTCTTGTTACAACTGTGACAGATTCTTGAATTATCACCAAACGGTGTAGAGCATGTTTTACTTAATTTGTCTGTCCGTCTTCGTAATCTTCAGGTGAATTCTTAAATGTAGTTTGAGTGAGATTGCTGTTGTTTAATTCGTAACTGAGACTAATTGCTAATAAATAATGTATTTGGTATATAAACAGGTCTCCATGAACACAGGTGTTGTTTTATTCGTAACTGATACTAATTGCTAATAAATAATGTATTTGGTATGTAAACAGGTCTCCATGAACACAAAGATGAGAGCAAATTCTTTTGCGGCCTTTGGGGCACTAAGTCTTTACAGTTCTGGGCCACAACGTGACTCTTTTCTTGAGCAGGTTTTTACCAACTTTTAACTGGCTATTAGACATTAATTTAGTTTATGAGCATTCTTGAACATAATATGAATAGTCCCTGTAAAGCCAGTCTTTTGGTATGAATGTTCTACTAATAGGCAATATTTCCATTTCTGTTGCAATAATTTGCATAGAGGTGGCTATTTTGACCCATTTACCTATGAAGTGGTAGATTTGGGTTCTGTTTATAATTGGCGGGTTGAGTAGAAGTGTTTGTGCAAGGTAAATGGGCGGAATGGGTTGAAAGTTGTTCAAAGTTTTGGTATAAATCAATAAAACCTCCATAGTTTTGGATAAAATGAAGCTCGATCCCGACCGCAAGTGCTTCGGGGTTATTCAACCCATTTCACATGCACCTACTAGCCAACTGTGCCCTTTCACGACCTCTAGTATGCTTGTAACATAGTGATTTCAGGTACATGCTGTCTTGCCACGCTTGGTTCTTCATCTTCTAGACGAGGAATATAGTGTTAGACAAGCTTGTCGGGTAAATATCTTCAGGCATCTCATTGTTGACAATTTGAAGTTTTGTCAACTCCATGATTATTGTTCTTTTGGTTACCTACAGAATACTATCAAACAAATTGCCCCCCTTATGGAAATCGAGGATTTGGTTTCTCTGCTTAACACACATCGTTTTACATCTGATGACAGGTATATACTGGCAATTATAGTGATTCTTCATGCACCGTTCAAAAAAATAGATAATTGATAGTGATTCTTCATGTTTTACATGTCAAACTTGTGATGCCCCTGTTTTTACCCTTTTCAGGAGTGACTATCAAAATTTTCTGAGAGATCTTGCAAGGCAATTCATCCAGCATTTGGCATCCCGGGTTGATACATACATGGCATCAATAATACAGGTCTGGAATTACATATTGAAAATACCCTGTAATAACTCTGGTATAAAAACTGTAAATTGTATGTATTGATGATATATTGAACAATACAGACCAGAATATATAGACCCTAATACAATCTATTTAAGGTAAATATAAATCACAATTATTGATATATTTAGAAACATAAATCTTGGTCTAATACCCTGCATCATCTATGTTTTAAAGTGCACATCAATACAAACTAATTTACGTTCTTATCGTGTAGGCTTTTGATGCTCCTTGGCCCGCTATCCAAGCAAATGCCATATATTTGTCAAGCAGCATGCTTGCTTTGACTGATGACCAGCATATTTCAGCTGCTTATTATTATCAGGTCACTTGTTATTTTATTTCTTCTTATTGACAGAAGGAACCACGTTGTACAATCCCCATTCCCTTCCAGTATTGTTGATTTAGTTTTGTCTAATAAAAAGATAGCGTTACTAACGTTGATACTTATGAAAACTAGCACCAATTGATTGTACAGTTACTGCGTTACTTATAATAATATCTTTTTCGCATGATATATGACTTTGTGTTTGTATCATATTGATTATAAAAGGCATTTTCAAAAGAGTTTTTGATATTTTAACCAACGATAATGATCTGTAAGGTTATATGAGGCCAAAGTAGGGATTCATATGTAATTTTAGTGGTTGGCATTAGTCAAAATGTGGTCTAAAGCAAACTGATTATTTGCTATAAGTACAGATATCTTCCAAAATCCATGTCAGTGATTATGTTTTATATTATTTGCCTTATTTCCATATTGCATTTCATGGTATTTTAGGTTTTCGGATTATTGGTGAGCAAAGGAAGTAGGTCTGCAGATGCAGTTGTGAGAGCAACTTCCTCTTCAGCCTTGGGAATGTTGTTAAAATCTACAAATTTACTTACTTGGAGAGCTGATCGACTTGATCATACAGACTCTGGCAGAAGCAGTGTCGATTCAGAATCTGGTGGCAGGAGATAACATGACTGCAAAGACGACCCACATTGGAGATACTACAGGCCAACGGAACGAATAATGACATGGCATGTAAGTATTGTGTTTTGGCAGGTAAAGTGACCCTTTGAATATTGTAAATCCTAGTTGATCTGTGCATAGCTATACCTGAGAAAATAGAAACATCTCTTAGGGTTTTGTAGGGTTCAAAGTTGTAAGTTTGTATAGTTGTGTGTTAGAATTTGTACTGTACTTTGTATAATGAAGTTGCAAAATGATTTTCATGGTAAATATATGGAATGCTGATACTTCGTTATGCTGTTTGTTAGTATATTATATGTAATGTAAGTTTTTAGCTTTAGCTTTGCATCAAAGATGGTATGGCACATATATATTAGGAATGGGTTAAATCGAAAGTTCAGATACAAACATGCCAAGTGTCGCTACCAATAGTGTATTTTCAATGTATATGACCTAGCAAACTTGAGTAGTACTTTTCCAACACTTCTCTTTAAAAGAGACCGGTGCCAACCACGTTCTTGTGAAAACATATCTTTTGGTACATTTCATTTTCACACAAAGCTATTGCTTTTTAGTTCTGTTAGTTATTTAATAGTGAATACCCCTTAGCATTTGTCATCCAAAAAATCATTTCTCTAGAGTCGAGAAATGGTTATACTTGCTCATGATGAGCTTCATTTTGTGTTGTTTCCTCTGATGGCTCAAGGCCATATTGTACCCATGGTGGATTTTGCCCGAATGCTAGCCCAACGTGGTGCGACTGTCACCTTAGTCACTACACCTCTTGCCGCTAATCGGTTTAGACCAGCAATTGTCCGAGCAGTCGAAGCTAAGCTCAAGATCCGGCTAGTTGAACTGCATCTCCAGTTAGCCGAAGTTGGTTTACCAGAAGAGTGTCAGACCCTTGATAAACTTCCATCATCTGAATCGTCAGCCAAACTGTTTTTAGCGATGGACTTGTTAGAACAATCAGCAGAAGATTTGATTCGGGAAGTTTCTCCTCCTGCAGATTGCATAATCTCTGACTATTTCTTTCCATGGACTACAAATGTTGCTCTAAGGTTTAACATACCACGACTGGTGTTTCATGGGCCAGGATGCTTTTGGTTGTTGTGCATGCATGCTATCTTCACTTCCAACATATTAGAAGGAATCAAATCAGACACACAGAGGTTCGTGCTCCCAGGTTTGCCTGACAAAATTGAAGTTACTAAGTTACATATCTTTGGTTCCTCTGAAAAACCTAGTGCTGATTAGAATGGGTTTCGGGCCCGTGCTATTGAGGCAGACAAAGCTGCATACGGGATTGTGGTCCACACTTTCAACGAATTGGAACCCGAGTATGTTAAGGAATTCTCAAAGGCAAGAGATACAAAAGTATGGTGTATAGGTCCAGTTTCACTATGCAATAAAGATGATCAGGACATAGCTGAGAGAGGAAACAAGGCTGCTATCAATGATCATGAGTGCTTGGAATGGCTCGATGAAAGGGAACCTGGTTCCGTGCTGTACGTTTGCTTGGGAAGTCTAATTCATGTGTCTACACTACAAGCAATCGAGCTCGGACTAGGACTTGAATTAACAAACCAACCCTTTATATGGTGCATAAGAGACAAAACAGAAGAACTGGAGAAATGGTTTTCGGATCAAGGGTTTGATGAGAGGGTGAAAGATCGAGGGTTAATCGTTCATGGATGGGCACCACAAGTGTTGATACTATCACATCAAGCGGTTGGGGGGTTCTTGACACATTGTGGATGGAACTCGACATTGGAAGCAGTGTGTGCCGGTGTGCCAATGATTACATGGCCACATTTTGCTGACCAGTTTCTAAATGAAGCCTTCATTGTAGAAATTCTGAAAATTGGAGTTAGGATTGGTGTGGAAGTTCCTGTTGATCCTTTCAGCTGCGAAGATAAAGCTGAAGCGCTCGTGAAGAAGGATGATGTCAAGATAGCTATCGAATGCTTAATGAAAGAAGATGACGACGAAGCGGAACAACGAAGGAAGACGGTAAAGAAGCTCGCAGAAATGGCGAAGATAGCGATGGCGGAAAGGGGGTCTTCTTATGTTAGTATATCATCGTTAATTCAAGATATATCTCATTATCAAAGACGTGACATACAACATTAGTTGGTAGGGCAACGTGCACTACTGTATTCTATAAACGTCTCTTTCTTGTCATATATCACTATATATTTCAATAATAAAACACTTAAATGTCACTAAAAGGAGATCGAAGAATGTATAGATTCAATTCACGCATCGATCGGTGTCACGCAACAAATCAATGTCATAGATTAATGGGTCGCTACAAGTCTAATCTAGTTTTTTAATTTGCTATCTAATGACACATTTACAAATGTTACTAAAAGTTTTTTCAAAAACAATCTATAATATCTGAATCATTGACGTACACATAAAAATTGCGCTCGAGTAAAGATCCTTACATTATATATAAGGTACAACACATAAATAGATGTGTAAATGAGATGATACAGTTCGTGAGCTACTTGAAATCGACTCGCAAATTACTCGAACTCGACTCGGTGTTAGTCGAGTCGTCGAGCTCGAGTCGAGTTTCGGGCTTCGAGTTTTATAATCGAATCGAGCTCGAGCCTGACACTGTGTCGGCTCGACTCGATTACACCACTAGCATAACCATATTACGAAGTTCAGGTGTCACACATATGACCTATACACCTAAATATCATACCTAAATATTTTTTTAAAAATTGTTTTTTAAAAAAATGTAAGTTTGATATATGGTTCTCAAAAGAACTGATTGATGATTTTTGGAAACGCTGGGCTTGAAATAAATGGGTACGATTCACGTGACGGACTTTTTGAAGAGAGATAAAAAAAAACTAGATATCGACTTGACATCCCCTTTCATGCATAACTTTTATACTTTGTCTCAAACGATATAAATATCTTAGTAGGCTAGTACTTCCACATTCACAACTGATCACTTGAGAAATATATTAATTATATATGGCTACCGATAATAATCTTCACTTTGTCTTGTTTCCTCTAATGGCTCAAGGCCATATGATACCCATGGTAGATATTGCCCGGATACTAGCCCACCTTGGTGCCACAGTCTCCATAGTCACAACTCCGCTTCTCGCTAATCGTGTTAGAGAGATCGTTACCCGAGCCAAACTCAAAATCCAGCTACTTGAACTTCCACTCCCACTAGCTAAAGTCGGTTTGCCACAAGGGTTCGAAAGCCTTGAAAGTGTTCCGCCAACTGACATCAAGGTCAAGTTGTTCGAGGCCATGGACATGCTACAACAACCCGTTGAGCAAATGTTTCGCGGACTATGTCCTCCTCCTTCATGTATAATCTCGGACTCTCCTTTTACATGGACTCAAGATGTGGCTCGAAAGTTTAACATTCCGCGGCTTGTTTTCTATGGACCAGGGTGTTTCTGGCTCGTGTGCAAGCACTTTGTATCCGCTACAAAAATTTTGGAACAGATTGAGTCAGACTCAGAACGGTTTGTGATTCCCGGTTTGCCTGACCGAGTTGAAGTGACTAAACTTCAATTCTCGGGTACCTCTAAAACAATATCTGCTAAAGAGAAGTTGTTTAGGGACCGGTTTCAAGAAGCGGAGAAAGATGCATATGGGATTGTGGTTAATAGTTTTAATGAGTTTGAACCCGAGTATGCTAAAGAATTAGCAAGGCTGAAAGACAAGAAAGTATGGTGTATAGGCCCGGTTTCATTATGCAACAATGATAACAAGGATTTAACAGACAGGGGAAACAGGGCTGCGGTTAATGAATACGATTGTTTGAAATGGTTGGATGCAAAGGAACCGGGGTCCGTTATCTATGTTTGCTTGGGAAGTCTTGCCCATGTTTCCTCACAACAAGGAATTGAGCTCGGGTTAGGTCTCGAGGCCACAAACCGACCCTTCATATGGTGCGTAAGAAAAAAAACTACAGAGCTAGAGAAGTGGTTTTTAGAAGAGGGGTTTGAAGAAAGGGTGAGAGACCGAGGATTGATAGTCCACGGTTGGGCCCCACAAGTGTTGATATTGTCACACCGAGCCGTTGGAGGTTTCTTAACACACTGTGGATGGAACTCGACTCTAGAATCTGTTTGTGCTGGAGTGCCTATGGTAACATGGCCACATTTTGCGGACCAGTTTCTTAATGAAGCCTTCATTGTAGATATTCACAAGATTGGAGTTAGGATCGGTGTGGAGATTCCGGATGAAGATAGCGTAGAAGCGTTGGTTAAGAAGGTCGATGTGAAGGAGGCAGTAGAACGGTTAATGAATGAAGATGAAGATGAAGACGAAGCGAAACAGAGAAGGAAAAGAGTGACGGAGCTTGGCCAAATGGCTAACAGAGCAATGGCTGAAGGGGGATCTTCTTGTGTCAACGTAACATCGTTAGTTCAAGATATCAACTGTTTAAGCAGGATTAAAAATAAACAAACAAGCCAGAATTATTAATGAACAAAATACCATGATCAACATAAACCATCAGCCATAATGTAGTTCTTTTAGGCCATAAGAATGCCGCAATCACAAAGAATATTAAAATAATTCTATATGTCTTTGAGGGAAAATATCATTATAGGAAAATTGAATAAAGCAAATTCACCCCATCTAAATTTTAAGTTTCAACATTTGTTTTTCTTAAAATGTCTCTCCTACCTATTTTATATTTACCTAAAATAACTATATCACC
>JANDBE010000001.1:49609634-49624275 GCA_024320915.1 Erigeron philadelphicus
TAATGGATATTAATTTTGATCCAATAATTAAATGAATAAATGGAATAATCCATTGAATTATAAATGGATCAATGGATATTAATTTTGATCCAATAAATGATATAAATGGATTGAATTGGATAATAAATGGATTGAATTGGATAATCAATACGAGGTTTACCCATTGGTAAGGTTTTTAAGCCAAAATCTATCAAGATTCGAATCTAGCGTATTTATAAGGCAGCCATATAAGCTGGTTTTAACTCTCTTTTTTTTAACGGCATAACCTATATTTAACTTGTCAAACAGATTTTCACTTCGTGTCATTTACAAGTTACTTATTATACCACACAAGATATTTTACTATTTATTAAATGTTCAGTATTCATTAACAAATTCAAACACGCCAAAATAAACTCATAAAACAATTTTTTTAGATTGGAGAAGGAAAAAGAAACTGAATGTAACATAGATCAAACAAGAACCTAGCACAGCTTCAAAGGCACCAGTCACCAGAAGTTAAGAGAAACACAATAACAAAATCATATAAACTGCATTACAATTTTAAGATGCAACCCACAAAGAGCATATATAAAAGAAAAAACCATGACTAAATATGATGCACATAAATCCATAATTTATATTTATTCTGCACAACAATTGTCTAAGCTGTCTGTTTGTATATCGCTTCCTAAGAAGCCCACAATCTAGTAGACAGAATCCCAAGAGGTTTTCAATTTAGTTGCTCAGTGACCACTTTCTCCAGCAAAGTTGTTCCCTTAAGAGTTATCATTGCAGTATGCACTTGCTGGTACTCGCAAAGCTGAAACCCCACCAAACCACAAATTCGTTATCCATGTTTGAAAACCAAATAATAACACATAAGAAGCAACATACCTGCGTCTCGGTTACTACCGTAAAACCAAATCTATTAATCCACATGGCTTAGACCTTATCCGGCGCCTGAAGAACTAGCTTCTTAATCTTATATTTTGAGAGCAGTGTCTCAAAGTAAGTTAGAAACAATCGAAAGTATCCCTAGAAATGTACAGGCAGATCTTATTAAAGGATCAATAAATAAAGAAAAATGAAATAATTTTTCCCCCCGTCACATAAAAAGCACAAGTAGAAACCAGAAAATCTACAATAAAATCCATGGGTTATATATTATGGCTAAAACACAAGTTCGACATCATTATACCCCTCTATAGCTTCAAAAATTATATATTCAATACTTATTGAGGAATCCCCGCTTAGACCCATTGTTAAATAATTTATTTAGCCAACTTTGAACTTCATTACCTAAGGAGGTGTGAAGCCGCACAGGAGCATATCATTAAATCAAAAATAGATTACTTCGTTCCTTCAGGTATATTAACCTAAACAAATTTGATTAATATACTAGCATTTTTTATTTATATACTAAAAAGATTTTACTATTTCAATCAAAGTAGTATAGCTAGAAGAGGCACATGTAAAAAACTTCAATTGATATAGGTAAGCCGAACAGCTTTGCATGGGAGCTACCTGCTGTCCACTCTTATTAGTTTCACTTCTTTTCTGATTTTTTCAACTTATCATGTATTCTGTATGGGAAGTAGTCTTATTTCCTGTTTTATTTTGACGCTGCACTATGTGCATGGGCTGTAATAGTCAATCTAGTACTCTGCTAGGTTGCCTGCACTTTATTGTTTTATATATTATAACCAAGGGTGGCGCCCTATTACCGAAAAAAAAAAGCCGAACAGCTAAATATTACTAGATAGCCTAAACACTTAAACAGATGCAGTTCTAATTAATTTTAAAAAAAACAACGGAAGATAGCTTAAACGAAATTTTTTGAAGGATATAATAGATGCACCTTGTCCTGGTTAGGTTGGCTGGTGGCAACAATAGGAAGTTCTGCAACATCATGCACAAAAACACGAAACAACCCAGCAGTAACCACTCTTGAGCTGTACAATACGCATAAGAATCAATACTAACGTCGCAGTGAAATTGGGAGAAGATTCAAAAGAAAAGGTATAACTTTAATCACCCAGAATAATAAATAAATACAAAATGAGAAGTGTGGCTATACTTTGTTGTTAACATTGCACAACGTACTCCTGAGAAATCAGAGGGACGCATTTCTTCCCTATTAGTTTGAGGTAAAGCTTTAGATGATAAAGAACAAAAAGAGAACTAACTATTTAGCAAGTATATTGTTTTATGGTTACCCATATGCCATTGAACTAATGATATCCTGTCCCGTTCCTGGATCAAGAATTCGGTTAAAGCATTCCTGTAAGCACGAAAAGCGCAGAGTAAATCACTTGCCCGAACTGATCTATAACACTGGAAAATTAAGGATTACTCACATGAAATATTTTAACAGCTTCATCAAGAAGCAATTTGTTACCTCCAGATGCACATTTGCCGCGAAGAAAAATCCACTGCACATCAGAATTGAATATCGTATGAGGTCCATAAGTTGCCAAAGCCTCAAGATCAGAATGAAGCTTTTTACAACCCCTAGTGCAGAACCAGTTCCCATGTGGCAATTCCTAATAGACATGGGAAGTTATATTAAATATACCTATTCAAAGAAATTTAGCACTTGCTTTGAGGGCTGATGAAGAAAAATGAGTGCATATTCATTTAGACACCCACCTTTAAATGGGCCATGTTGTTTTCCCTCAAGCAGCCAATGTTTTACTCTTTCTCACACTGAGAAATAGATAATGAGTTACTATATAAATTTACAAAACCAGAATCATCAACAAAAAAGTGTTAATTACCTGGTTGCAAATAATAACGATACCATCATTAAAGCCAATTTCGCAAAAATGGTATTTTCTGTAAAACGAAGTCAATCAATTAGGATTACATAATATATATATATATATATACATATATAGGAGAAGGTTCAAATGAGAACCATTTGAATTGGAAGAACCATGAGAACCTTTTAATTATAACGTGGTGAATTTATGCAGATTTGAACATGTCAAGTTATACCATATTATATATATAATACATATTAAGCTTTGTTTGCATACATGATGTAATATGGTGCAAATAAGAGTATTTTATATTGTAGAACAGTCCTACCTGCATAGCACACATGCAACAATGCTTCCCTCAAACATCTATGGTTTTCGGCAGTATATGCAAAGGGGGTTCTTAAAAGGAATATTTGTTGCATCTTTACATTCTGAGTGACCAAAAGGATTCATATCTTAATCATGTTATAAACTTGATTCATGATTAAATAAATTAAATGATAGCCCGTAGGTGCGAAACGAAAAACATTTAGACCCCGTCTTATGAGCTACTTGAAAACAAGAACAACGGATAAACAGATGCAATAAAAGTAAAGATTTCTAGTAGTATATATATGATATTAGTCGAGCAAATAATAAAAGATGATTAACAACAAACTTCATGCTCAATTGAAACTCTACCTCTATGCATTGACCCACAACATTTAATACAAACCAAGTGGTCTAGTTGTTTGAAACCTTGCTTCAACATAAATGCATATTCGCTAAGCCGAGTGTCCCTTCAGTGGTCCGTTTAGAAAAAAAAATATTTTCATAGCTAGAAGAATACAAGAGACCAAAATTATACGGAAAAGCTTAAAGGCGTATCTATATGTTTGTGTGTGTTTCAAGGAGACACTTACGGTTCTCGTCGGGATTCATACCCAACATGCTTCTCAAAATTTTGGTCTCTTGTATTCTTCCACCTACGAAAATATTTTTCTTCTAAACGGACTAGTGAAGGGATGCTCGCTTAGTGAATATGCATTTGAGTTGAAGCAAGGTTTCAAACAAGTAGACCAATTGGTTTGTATTATATGTTCTAGGTCAATGCATAGAGGTAGAGTTTCAATTGAGCATGAAGTTTGCTGTTAATCATCTTTTATTATTTGCTCAACTAATATCATATATATACTACTAGAAATCTTTACTTTTATTGCATCTGTTTATTCGTTGTTCTTGTTTTCAAGTAGCTCATAAGACGAGGTCTAAATGTTTTTCGTTTCGTATTACCTACGGGCAATCATTTAATTTATTTCATCATGAATCAAGTTTATAACATAACTAATCTGATATGAATCCTTTTCCCTTGATCCTCTTTGTCAAATATGTAAGGCTCAACAAAAATGCACCTGTGTCTCGCAGTAAAAACAAAATATTCCATTACCCTTTTTAATTCCCTTTAGTACTCCCTCACAAGAAAAGGATGTTAGATAATTAAATTAATAGTGACTATATATTAGCACATATATTACAGATTTACCATAACTTTACACAAGAAATAATAGCTAATTCAGTTCCATCTGGCAGTCCTTCACCCAGGAATATCAATTGGTGTTTTTTCGGATCCCTTATCAAATACAAACATCTATGTTACTATCGTGCATGTTATTCTTACTTCCTAAAGAGGATCTACGAATCTACCATTCACAAAAGTTTACTATGAGACAAATATATTAATACTCCCTCCGTCCCAATTTAAATTACCAAATTTGACTTGCTAAGTCTTCCTTCTCTAACTTTGACCGTAAAAATTTTTGTTTGTGTTACAATCCTTAAAGAAAGTTATGTCATTAAAAGAAGAGAACGCACTTAGTCTCGACCACCTGCTGACTCAGCTCTATATGTAAAGCCGTATCCATAATTCCCAAATATCAGTTCCATAGAACTGAAATAACACTATATGAAAAGAGTAGTCAAGAAAGCAATCCATTTGATATTATGTTACAAAACATGGGAAGAGAGTCGTGGGCCAAAGTAAGAATGAATTTTGTTTTCTCTATAGTTGTGTCTTTTCCTCAATGAAAATCACAAATTACTACTTGCGAAGAACTTGCAAAGGGTCAGTGCGAATAGGCAACTTAGAAAACAATTAGAAAACAGGTGGCTTTTAAAGCTACATGGCTACTATATCAATCACATGGCGTTAGTGTATTTAGTGCAAAATCTAGCTATGATTAACCATATATGAATGTACAGCTAATTAGTAATTAGTATGTAAACACACTGGATTTTGTTACAATACATCTGATGCACGTTAACACCTTTTCATAAATTCCTGGGCAAACTGTCAAATGAAAAATAAGATGAAAATTTCAATTCGGGAACTAGTAAGATATACAAGATTAGAAGAAAAAAGATCGTTTGGTAGAAGCAAGAAAACTGGGATACTTACCAAAGACGAAAGTTCCATATAAAAAAGGAGTATAAGACCTTTGTTTGGAAAAAATTATATATTTAAGGCTTAAAATGATTAATATTAAGCTTGATACAAAAAATTGACATCAATTATAAACTTTTTTCATTCACAATAGATAACGACATTAGATCCTTACAGACATTACATATTAAAAAATGTTAGTGCAAAATTAGCAACAAAATCCACATAAATTTCATTTGCGGGGTGATAAACTTTGATCTACAACCAAGCACTTGTTAGTGGATGAAGATCCAACTGAATGGAGCCACATTGATTCTCAAACGCATAAATAAACTACCTTTTTCATTTAAAACAGATAATACACATATAGCTAACATATATACAATGAATCAGCACCACAGAGGATTAATACACCTTGACAGATTAAGAGAGCGGGAGGGAGACAATCGGTGAGCGGTGGTTCTGAAAGGAGCAGGCGGCGGCAAAGGAAGAAAGAGGGCAAACTTAACACGAACCCTAGATAGGTAAAACTAGAGTCAACTTAATGAAAATGGCTATTAATACTTCCACACAATAAAGTGGTCTTTAAAGATCCGAAAACCCAAACCCGGACACATTTAAATTAAACTATGAGTTTATTAGAGTAAAAGGGTTCACCCTGGTTAAATTAAATGTGAGTTTATTAAGTATACACAATTAGAAAAGACTGATATGTGAAATCAATATCACAAACAAATTTTCCGGATTTCAATATTTTGCAGATAATTGCGGTCTTTGTGAATTGGTAACTTAATTTCGTCAAGCTGTTTAACTTTATGTAACTTCAGATCTTAGATAGAAACAAATGTTTTCTTACTTCAGAGGTACAACTATTAGCAACAATCACGTTTCAAAAAAAGATATTGCTACATTTAGGAAAGAAACTTTACCCAAAATATATAGCAAACTACGCCATTTTAACCACCCCAAAATTATCACATAAATAATTTGATTTCATTACAGAATAGGGAATTACAAGACCTATATCTTACAATAAAAGAAAATTTAATAATTCAAAAAGTATAACATAGAATAGTTATGTAAGAGCAGTAAGTTATTAGCACTGAGGTATGACAAGCAGTAGCAACGAAAGCAGTGATGATGAGCAGCCTTACGTAGTTGCACATAAGCTGGTGATGATGAGAGATCTTAAGTGCTAGCACTTCAGTATGAGACAATCTTACAAAAACAGATCTCCGGATATGGATTACGATAAAAGGGGTCAGAGAGAAACTTACACAAAATGCTCATTTAATACCATTCTGCAGTTTTGACTAAGTTGCTACCATACCAAGCCCTCTGCACAACAAGCCAAATTGCGCAAGTATGCCAAATCCATAAATCTAGCAGCCAGTTTTGACATGCTATGCTTATTATGTGGGATTAAAAGGTGGCAATTTGCTTGAGGACCAAGGGCAACTAACAATGCAGCAAAGCGTGACCGATGAGAATGAAGGGTATGTTTGGAAAGAGGTAAAGGAAGCTTAAGCTTATAGTTTTAAAAAAACGCAACCTCATAAGCTGAATTTGCACACACAATTTATAAGTATTATAGAAACCATAAGCTGCTTGAAATAGTTTTTGCATAACAAATTGAGTCAATGAAATATTAAATTTCTTAAATACCCCTTAATTACATGTATTTCACACTTAAGGTTTATATGTTCGTCCTTTATACATTTATAAAGCCCCTGCTCCGACTACTTCCCAAAAATATTTATACAAAACAAATGTTCCAAGATCTAAACAGGAATTGAAGCTACCAGCTCCAAGCCAAGTTAATTTTGCCAAACATAGCCGAGGAGAAAAGTGAGCGTTATACAAGTTGATCTCTGACTTTATCAGATATTTTTAAAACATGGCATAACATGTATGAAAGTAATATTTATACATGTAACTTACTAATGGAGATGAAGTAACTTATATTTCTGAACCGGTTGATAACAGTCGACTTTTATAAGACACTCAACTAGCTCCTCATGAAAAGTATGTATCAGAAACATAAGAATATCCACATAAAAATTACTTCCATGTATAGCTTCAAAAGTTATCAATTACATTTATATATCAACTAGAATGTTAACATATCATTGTTTACTAGACACATTTATTGACCAAGTCACCAAATGAGACATTAGTGCTTTTCTTCCTCGAATAATGTAAGTTCACCATTTAATATATGATTATATTAAACTGCTACTAAACTTGTATCATCCTCCCGAAAAAAAGTGTTAAGTTTAAAGGTTTTCGTATGTGCTTAAACTATGACCAGCGATGAATGAAAATAAATGTCACCGTGTGAAAATGAAGACAGCATAAGTCTTCATAAAAGATTTTAGCTTCTTAAGTTAAAACAGGATGCCCATTCCTAAAACACCAAACCAGAGCATATGTTCATACATTTACAAACAGATATCTACTAAATACTTTGACTTTCTCATCATCTATTATTAAGCTTAATTAATTGAGTTCTTGGTTTATGTAGTTCCACAAACAAACATTGATTAAACGAACCTCTGACACGGCTTTTGTCTTCATTGTTAAGTATTTCACCACCCGATCAAAATTTAAGTTCAACATATCATGACTCAAGATTTTGTAAGTTTCGTGAAAAAGATCAAAAATTCTTTCTGGTAAGGCTAGCGATCATAAGCTTCAAAGTGCGAGTGACTAACCTATGCACCTGCCATACAACGAATTTAGGCTAAAAGTCAACGGCTCAAGCATATTGTACCTTTGTATCGCTGCATGTTGATGTACTTTATCATGAGCACAAGGGTTTTACCATAAAGAAATGAAATACTGTTTTGCAATTGTTTACAGGGGATCCCTCAAAGTGTGAAGCTCATAAAAGTTAAGCCTCCAAAAAAAACTCATGAATTCCCACCAAACACACAATCACAAATACGGATGAGTTCTCAAAAAAAAGTACTATCTTTGTGGTTATCAGAATGTAAGTAATCAAAATTTGCTTCAAGACCGAGACGCGGAACCAATGATAAATGCAGATAAGTCTCACCTCCTGATGAAACGAAGAGAGCAAAAATCTTCATCTAAAAGATAAGCTACTTAACTTTTATCATAGAATCCTCATTCCTAAAACATAAGTAGCTCATATGCTCATCTATTGCTAAAGTTATTAATTACAAACACATATCAACTAAATGCTGCGAGTTCTCATCATATATTACTTTTTTAGGATAAATAAAGATCTCATCATACATTACAAAGACATTGATCACCCGAGTCACCTAACGAGATATTACTGCACTTCCCCCAAATGACAAATTAAAAGGGTAACACAGCCTCAGGGTAAAAATATCATATTTATGGTCATGTCTTTCACCTTGCATTTAGTCAGATGACTAAGTTCAGCATAGCACGATGTTAAAAGTCAGATTGTGTATGTTTGGTGGAGAAGCTTGAGGTTTCTTTGTGGTAAGACTAGGGGAAAAGTGCTTCAAAGTGTGAATGACTAACCTATTTGCCTATTATACCTTAAGATTAATTCATCATATATGCTAAAAGACAACAGCTCAAGCTTAAAGTGCCTCTGCATTGCTACAATGTTGAGATACTTTTTAATGAGCATTAAACTTTTACCATAAGATAATCAAATAATGTTTTGTAATTTTAAATAGGGGGGGCTCCCACAGTTTAAAGCTTGTTAAGCCTCAAATGAAAGAAATAAAACTAATTAAAAGAAGACCATCAGCTTCCCCAGCAATAACACGTTCACATATGTAGATACATTCCCTAAAAGAGTGCTAAATTTGAAGTACTCTGAAACCTGCTTCACCGGAGCAGGATGACAGTTTAAGTTCCACATAGCATAACTTAAGGTTGAGTGTGTTTGGTGGAGAAGCTGGAGGCATTTTTGCGGAAGACTAGCGAACACAAGCTTCAAAGTGTGAGTGACTAACCTATTCACCTATTATACGGTAAAACTAATGCATCACTTAAGTCAAAGTCAACTTTGCTATAATCGTTGAGATACTTTTTCATTAATACTGGAGTTTTAACATAAACAATTGAATACGATTTTGGAATTTTAAATAGGGGAGTCCCTCACTTGAGGCTCATGATAGTTAAGCCTCCATGCTCCAAGAAATCCCTGAGTGTCTCCACCAAACACACATTCATGGATATAAATGATTTCTCGAAAAATAATTAATTTTGAGGTCATCAATATTAGTTTAAAGAGTGAGGCAAATGATGAAAACAGCTATAAAATCCAATGGAGATGAAGAATTAGTTTTCATGAAAAACTTAAACTACTTGAGTTTTATCAGAGAATCCTCATTCCTAACACCAACTTGTGTTAATTGGAAAGGAGAAATATTACATTTCTACACTTTCAACAGATATGTGTATGTAATGGTGTATGTTCTTTTTGGTATGTGCATATTGTGTAACTTGTGATGTGGAGAAATGTCTTAAATGCTAGATTTCAAGACACGTGTTATACTAAAGGCTTAAAAAACAATACCTCGTATACAGAATTGCAAGGCATGCTGTCCCCAGGCGTTGCATATACAGTGTCCCACTTGCTTGGTCTGGTGTTCTTTTCGATCAACAAAACCAACAACATTCACAATGTAAATGAAGAGGATTGAATATAATTATTAACAAATCTAAAAATGTATAATTTCCATAATGATAAGTATTGACCCAAGAGTATAATGTTGTCATCCATTGCCTTATTGTTCATAACAACTCGTACCTTGTTACAAGATAGATACTATTTATGCCTCAAGTTATTGTGTTCAAATCATTTGAAACGACTAGACATTGCACTGCAATAAAACCTTAAAGCTGAAAATTAGTGAACTACATTACACGTTTCGAATTTTTCATTCAAAAGACACCACTTACGTCTCATTTATCAACAGTTTAAGGTAAAATTAACTAACTTGAAAGATTCCAGAAGTCGGTAATATCTAAACCAGTTGTAACTTTGTAGACAAATTTTGAACTTTAAAGAAGTCTACAATAAAATATAAAGTGCTACATTAAAAGTTCATTATGATCTAAACACTATCCAATAGTTCTTTTCCTTTCCTTTTTATTGTTTCATTTATTTAGGTTACTGAAACACAAAGCTATTGTATGTATTAAACATCTAACACTTGTTTTTGTATGTATAAAACTTTCAATTCTGTACATTTTGTTGTTGTATGTGACATGTAATAACTTATAATATGTCATCGGTTCACATAACATGGCATCCTCTTGGAATGGTTTATATACTAAACTTGATTAAGTTTATAATGACATAGTTTTAAAAAGATTTGTGTCGATAAACGAGGAAAACACATCTAGTAATAATGAACTGAAAGCTTGATACATATATAACCAACCTAGCTAGGGGACTACTACATAAAAATAAATCAAAATTTCTAATCATATATGTCCTGTTACTTTTCATCTACTAACAAGTAACAACTAGTTGCCACGTCATCAAAACATCGACTTGCAAATTAGTGAGTTACTAACAGGTTATGTACATACAACAGCAGAAACCGAACAAGATAATATATATATATATATATTATATATACATGTGTGTATACCTCCAAACCAAACTGACGACAGCCGCCATTTAACATCTTCAAGGTTTTGATTGTTGCCAGAATCGTCCTTTGTGTTATTGGCGCAGATGGTTGAAGAATTTTACAATTATTATGAATATGATCTATATATTGATAATAATATGAATTGATTTATGAGAGAACAACAGAAATTATTATTATTAAGAATGAAATGAAAATTGTTATTGCAGAACCAGAATCAATATCGAGTTGATATTGAAAGAGAAACAATCAAATGATCGAACGAATATAAACAATAAAATCCCTAATCGGATGAGAGAAGATAGAGATATTATGTTAATAGATTTAGGGTTATAAAACCCGTTTATATAAGCAGAAAAAATTGAGACACCGACACTAAATAAACCCTCTAAAATGTTTTTGTCTTCCTTCGGCAGTCCATAAGATCTTCAAATGTACCATATTAATACTTACATTAAAAACACTAATCATACCATCTCCTTCTACTAGGAGGACTTCACCTTACATCACAAAAAGAGGAGGTGTCAACAAGCTAATTAGGCCACGTCAGTTTTTGAGGTCATGTGGTGATGAAATCCGTGTGTTTTTTTAGGTGTTTATACTATGTGGAATGGTATAAAGGTGTGTTGTGTCTAAAGATTGTATAAAGAGAAATGCAGACATGCAGTGTATGGTGGGGTTAAATTATGGGGTTAAAAGCTAGGAAAGAGAGATAGACATAGATATAGATGCATGGACGTACAAGTATATAATATATAATAAAGAGATATATGTACTAATTTGTGTGTGAAGGAGGCAAAAAAGTGGGAAACAATAAATGTTTGCAGATGAAAGAGAAGAATATATTGCTCCTTTTGTTGGGATACACCTAATATGTCCTTGAATACATTATTAATTTTTTGAATTTAAATTTATCCCCTCACGGAGAATGATAGATGATAGAAATAGATACATCCATACATAATGTTGATTCTCTTTCCTATAGACCCAAAAAAAATTCTTTAAACTCTTCATTCTCATCATTTTTTCTTTCTGACCCTTTTTGTTCTCTCAATGGCCAACAATAATGTTATTTACGTTGAAAATCTTATTCAAGAAAGTTTCTTATTTTTATTATTGTTACAGATTTGTTTGATTTAAAAGAATCTTTATATATACTAATTATAGAAATCTGCTTAAATATGGTCTTTCTTTACTGTTCAAAATTGTGATTAAAAGATCCATCTTTGTAAATCGATCTTTGTTATTCAAATATTTGTTGATAAGAATATGCTTTTCTTTGTAATGTAAAATTCTAATTATTCAAACTTTCTTGAATAAAAAGATTAAAGATTGTTAGTAAAAAGAATGGGTTTGTTGCTGCAATTGCTATTTACTTTGATCGAATCGGGTCACCATCATATATATTCAAAATCTGAAATTGAAAACTATATATATACTAATTATATTTTGGATAAAAGTTTCGGTCGGCAGTCTGTATAATCTTGACTATCAGAAATTTGGATCCCTAAATGCTACAAAGGACAATATTTGTCATCTACATATTGGTAACTTAACTAATCAGTTTCTAAAAGCTTTATTTCTGTATATATAGATCTGATACAAATTTTTTTTATTTATTTATAGATTTGGGTTTTATGATTCGGTTTTATGATATCTTTATAAATATATATATTACATATGAGTTTTAGATGTAAATTTTGGTTTAAAGGAGATCGATTAAAATTTTTGGTGGGTTTTTGAAGTTTCAATATTGTAACATGCTTGAGGTAATTTTTGGTGGTAGAGAACCTACTTTAGGATATAGTACTTCATTGATGATTTGGATATTTTGATCAACACTATCTCCGTTGACTGCTTGGTGTATTCACAGGATCGGGGTCTAGGTTCTGATGACGTTAAACTTAGACGCAAGTCACAACCTGCAATTAATGGCAATGGAGACAGAGGTAGTTCACTTGACTATTGAGGATGTTATAAATATCATAGTATTTTTTGATTATCATTAAAGTGAACTGAATTTGTATTTCATGAATGTGTAGGAAGAAAAAGATCGTCAGCGATAATGGGAAGGTCATATTAGACAGATACAACCACACTGGGAAAGATAAGGTAGATTGTTATGATTGTTAACCTTCTTTCTTCGTCTCAAGAACCTTAAAGAATTTTAAATTCCATCCCTTTATTTTCTTCATTATATCTACTTCATCTGCCTTCCATGCTTGAAAAAAAAATAGGCTCTTCAATTGGTGTCGCTAAATAACTAATGTGTATGCCATTTTGAAGGGGAACGCTAATGATAGAAGTAGTTAAAGACTGGTAAAAAGTAATAGGATATTAGGAGTCAATAATGGTGCCCAAAATAGCTCGATATATTGTTTTCCTTTACTTTTTAATGTCGTGTTTAGGCTATTAGAACAGTTTGTGTTAGGGTTGTGATTTCTGTTGTGACATATGGATGACCTGGGTGAAAGTTATATTTATATCTGAGTCAAAGAAAGAAGAGAAAGTTGAGGAGAAATAGGAGTCTAATGATGTAAGCTTTTTCCCTTCTTTAATCTCTATATAAGTTCACCGTCTTTTAATGTCCCATGTTTATGTCAGCTTCATTATTCTCATTTTTTGCTAGATAAGAGATTCTGCTTATTTGACTAGAAGAAAGTCAACTGTGGAGTTCTATGAAGATTATTAACTTTTGTTTTGCTCATTAGGAACAAAACAACTACAAGAATATGAGGTTTAATAAAACAGCTCAAAAGGCAAGAATAGTGATATACATTTTTACTATTCATTTTGAATCTGTTACTAATTTGTTTCTCAATGCGCTAACTCTCAGGAACTATTATGGCGAGGAGATTGGAAATTTGACTACGAGTGAGTTTGAGTCACTAGAAAGACAACCCGATGATACTTCCATTGATATCCATTTTAGAGATGAAATGATCCTCAACTGGAGGTTAGTTTCATTGATATCAATACAAGAGATTCTCTCAACTTAGTTTTATTGTAAAGAATTATATATAAACTTGATAAATGGTAAACAACTAAGAAAAAAAAAATAAAAGACGCACAGTTTTTGTCCTCACAACTTAAAAACTTGAGATAATTTTGAAATATTTGTCTAAACTCACTCTATGATGAGGGGCCAATAATGTGGTGTAGTTTTGATGAACTTACATTAAAGAAAGTGATTGCATGGTGGCTAAAAAACTGAAGCAAATCCTTAAGTCTTGTGGCTTCTAGAGCTAGGAGATGAAAATAGAGAATTCTCTAATTTCTTTTTTTAATTAAAAGTGTCTGGGGAGCAGCATTGGTGTGTAAATGGGAAGGCTTGGATGAGTAAGTGATATTGAAAATCAGAAGTGAGCAGGTCTGGAAGGATGTTCTTGTAGAGGTTTGCATATTACAGAGTGCTATTGGTGGTGTTAATTTGATGTGTAGTATTTACATATTTAGAATAAAATGGATGTTAGAATTGTTGTATAGGATATATATTGTTTGGTTATTGAGTTGGATTGTAAATGGTGGTGTTGTCCACCATGGATATATTTTTATGGGGTTAACAAAAAATAAGTTCTAAATATGCTCTTACCTTATAATATTCATTAAGTTTATCGTGGTATCCACATCATGAACCTAATAGACGTATTTGTGCAGGGAATACTCTTGAATCTTGATGAAAATTGGGGTTTAAGTCCATATATAAACAACAATCACCATAAGGTTTAACCAATTGTCAAATTTCATTTAATATTACCAACCATTCTTCTACAGATACAAATTATAAAATTTCGAGTGTCAATTCTATCGTCTAATCATAAATAAATTAAAAAATTTAAATCAACATGCCCGCGTTTTAGATCATT
>JANDBE010000001.1:49646573-49662840 GCA_024320915.1 Erigeron philadelphicus
GCCACCGACACCATCACCACTCGCCGCCATCACCACCTGTCATCGACACCACCAGACCGTCTTCGCATCTATCCCGCCGCATTGCGCGGGTACCGTGCTAGTACTATTTAAGTATTTCATTTAGTAAAACCACTCTGAAAGGATAACAAAATGTTACATATTTTCATTTGGCGATACGTCTATACATTTCATTCATTCTACAATGAAACATAGAACACCAGGAAAGCTCAAAGCTGCATAACTTTTTTTATTTAATATTTAAAACCTAACATGAAATTGGTAAACTATGGTTTAATATTTCGAGAATAACAATTCCAACAAAAAGGCTAAGGTCTCTATCATAAACTTAGGATGACAATGAGACGGTTATTGTCGGGATCTCAAATAAAGGAGTTAAAGTAACATATTGCATTCATTCTAATTTCTACAAGAAAACACAGATAAACACCATGAAACCGCATAACTTCACTTATTTTTAACCCAAACAATGACATAAAAGTGTAACATGAAACCTATGAAAATTGTAAACCAAATTTGAACTATTGTATCAAAGAAAATGAGATTACTTGATGGTTTAATATTCCGGTCGAGAACACCAATTCCAACCATGAAGGCTAAAATGAGTCCCATGGAATACAAATTTCATCAACTAGCTGGTGACACGATATTGCTCACAGTCAGTTGCACCATACCTAGTGAAGTTTGAAACCAGCCCATTTACCATTTTCGTCACGGCTCCAATGAACTTTGTTGAACCACTTTTTTCATGTGGGCCCTCTCCATCAATCTTTGAACCTACTTGAACACCCTCCATGTAAGCCCTGCATGCCAACAGAATCACGTGTGCACGGCTACGGAAATGACCAGCAACAAGATCCTCAAAATGCTTTGGGGGTCTTCTAAGTGTATATACCATTGTCTTCAAGGATAAAATGAAAACATCTTCATTATATTCCCTAGATTTCTCCTCTCGTACACGTCCGTGATAAAAACCATCATGGCCAGGTTCGTTGAAGAACGGCTGTTCATTTAAAATCAGTGCCTGTATAGATACTAAAACTTGAAGCATTGTTGAATGGCCCGGTTGCCATTTTTCTGTCCCATTACCATTCCAAGTATTCAGAAGACTAAGGCATACTTTTCCGCACTCATACAAGTTTGGGTTTAGCCGAAGGCCACCAGAGTAATAATAAGCCATCGGGGGAACGTCTGGGTAAGTAGGAGGAAAGTGAATATCAAAGACGAAAAGCCCATCGTGATAAGGAGTCCCAGCAGGTCCCACTATAACAGCCCTTAGAAGATCCATTCGTGTTTCGTATGCCCTCACAAATATAGTATCTGGTAAGTCCTTCTCTAGTATCTTCCACTCGTCCTGTATTCTCTTTGTCCATGTCTTTGACGGCTGGCGTCCTTGAAAACCTGCAGTACTAATGTAGTGATGATCAGAAAAATCATCAACAATGTCAAAAGATTTGAAGTTTGTAAACTTTGTCATGATCACTTGTTCGTTATTTGCATTATCTACTTCCTTTTCAACTACTGCAGAACTAGAGGTAACAACGTTAGAGTTAACGTTCGGAATAACAGACAAAGTGCTACTAGAAGTAATATCATTAGAGTTAACGTTCGGAAGGACGACAGACGAACTGCTAGAAGCAATATTCGAAACTTGTTGATCAAGAGTGTCGACTTTAGTAGTAGACGTAACAGGAGGTGGTGGATCATTCAAAAAGGAAAAAGATGCTTCCACACCAGGAGGTAAATCAACGTTATCAAATTGTGCTTGCATGCTTAGATAATCAGATTCATCGTCTTCTTGAAAATTCTCAAACAGATCTTCGCCATCGCCATCATCATCATCATAATCAAATCCATCCTCATCATCATAATCAAATGCAACATCATCATCATCGCCATCGACGTCATCAACCAAGTCATCATTATTGTCATCATTCAATTTTGAAGACCCTTGATCGGCAGGCTCCAGGTCGAGTTTAGCCTTTTTAGCATTAGATTCATTGGATTCCAACATATCGATTGTTTCAATTTCCATCGCATTCATAGCCGCCATAATATTGAGTGATAATAATAATAATTATATAAAACCTAATAGAATGGAATGGAATGGAAATTTACGACGAATTGATATAAATCTAAAAGAGAGGAGATAGAGTCGGATATTGCCACCTAGCTAGGGTTTGCAAGTTTGCGTAGATTTTTTCTCCAAGTTTAGCCCAGCTTTGGGCCTGGGCCTGATCCACACCGAACTTCCTTGCTATCTGATCCTTCTAAAGTTCAAAGCACAATAGTTTTTGACTTTTTGTAAAGTATCATAATGCACAATTCCATTAACATGTTATTAAATTCATAAACTTGACCTTTACCATATATATATACAAGTAAATATTTGAACTTTATTTTATTACTTTTGATGTTCTTACTTAATTTTTACCAAATTTATTAAAAACCATTATATTAAACTTACTCGCGTTTTTCGCGATAATAATACAAAATGGTAAATGGGTAAAAACTCTCTGGTCTAATGTACTGTCTTGGTAGCTAAAGCACACATCGTATAGAACGCATACCCAGTGACTCATCAGTATTCGCTTGCCTTTGGCAAAATTTAATCATATGCTTTACGGCTTTCATATGTGGCCTCATGTGTTCACACAGTGGCGGTACAGTCTATGATCAATTGGTATAAAGATATGTATACAATAAAATGCAATTTTGCTAATCTTCTACGGTTGGCTCATAGAGTCGTACTAAAATATCGTACATGATTATTGAAAATCAATTTTAGGTTGAAGTTATTTTTACTTATAACAAATAACTACATGTCAACCATAGGCCATACCCCTAAAAGCTATGATTAGCAGAATGTTACATTCTATTGTTAAAAAAAAATGTACCGAAGTAATACAAGTATAAAAGAAGATGAGCAAATCTTATGATAATAACATTTCTTTGTTATGGTTACGTACTTAATTACTCTAGCGAGGCACTTGCCAACATTCGTGTCAGCCGTGCCTCAGCGATTATTTACTATTCGTGTATATATGTAACTACAAAGATGACTTACTAGTCACTTCAGAATAAAAAATTCTACTACTTATCATGGGTTGTCAATGAACTGGAATCGTTTCCTAGTACTGCTGTTTGTTTTTAACTGCATTACAAGATCTTCTCTTTCGGCCTCTACTTCAGCATACTTCAGGCTCATCTCAAGATAACGGTCACGGAGGTCTTTTAGCTCTGTCTCCAGAGATGACTTTGTCCGTTCAAATCTTTCTTTGGTTACTACCTCACCTTCAACCTTTGATTTCCCAGGAACTGATGAAAGACTATTACGCCCCTCTGTCTTTAGCCTGATGACAATTAGAAGCCAAAGCCATGAGAATTAGTTATGCACATTGGTGATTTTCACCCACTTATGAAAAGGAAACATGTCAAAAGTAACAAATGTATTTATGCAGAATATAACCTCCTAGGTTTTTTTACTCAAAATTGATATTTTTAGTTAAAAAGAAGATTTGGGTTAATGCACTTATACAACGTGACCCATACCAAAACTTTTATATCTATGTATCACATTGATGTTTGACTACTAACTGTAGGTTATCGAACTCTAGTAGTAAGACGTAGGAATCATGTAGTAATACACACCTTTGAAGTTGAATTCTGTACTTGTTATTTGCATCAAGAGCCTCATCAAGTTCTGCTTCAAGCATCTCTATTTTGGCAGCATAATCAATATCTTCTTGTGAAAGAATCTCATGACCACCCTGATACAATAGAAATAAAGAGACAAGAGGAACATTTAGTAAAAAGGTTCCATTCCCAGCTAATTAAAAAGAAGATTCAGTCGTTCAATATAGCAAAATTAAACTCTTTAACTGATTAAATAAAAATGGAGATTAGAGCACAAACCATTTTACTTTTGGCTGAAAGTAGTTTTAGATCTTCCTCGAGAGCATGGACTTTCTTTAGGCATTCATTCTTTTCCCCTTCAAGTTGTTGAACTTTCAGTTGATACTGCAAATTAACACTCTTGATCCTGCTAATCTCGTTTTTCATATCTGCGTCCTGAAGATGGGTTGCACTTTTAGCCGTGACATCCCCCTCCACTTTCATTAGCTTTTCTTCCAATGCCTTTCTTTGACTTTTACAATCTTCAGAATCAGACATCTTTTTCAGAAAAGACACCTCAGCTTTAAGCTCTTCAATACTACTTGAAACTGAACGAAGAGAAGCTTCAAGATAACTCTTTTCGTTCTTTAACTTATCAAGCTTTTGTTTATGATCCAATAATTCATTTTCAAGATTCAAAGTTTTATGCATCTTATCTTTTAAATTTGCAGCTTCCTCAATGAGTTGTTGGCGTTCATATTCAGAAACTGTAAGTTTAAGTTCAAGATCATTCTCCATTGTCTTTCTCCGCTCCTCTCTGGTCCTGTAACCACTTAACAACTTTGACTTTTTCTCGTGATCAGCAGTCAGCTTCTTATAATTTTGTTTAATAGAAGCAAGCTCGGTTGTTAGATCTCGAATCTTTAATTCAGATTCCTCACGAAGAGTTTGAAGCTCATTTTCAGTCACTTCTCTTCTTGAATTAACATCTCTTAGAGAAGATTCTAATTTGGATTTCTCGGAACTTAAGCTTTTGATTTCTTGTAAAGCTTTTGAAATTTTCTCTTTGAGTTGTTCCACCTCTTTTTGGAAACTTTCAATCTCGGCTGTCTTCTCTAAGTACATTTGGTTTAACAAACTTTCTTCCATTGTAACCTTTTCTTTTAGTTTCCAGTTTTCTTGATTAAGTTCATCCAAATGTGAAGAAAGACTCTTTTCTTTGAACATATGTTCTTCCAACATAGAAGAATTCTTTTCTTCTAAATCGGCTACCCTCTCAGAAGAAATAACCAATTTCTCGTTGGCTTCCATTAATTCTATCTCTAAACGTGAACATTTCTCATACAACTCTGACTTTCCCTTTGTCATATCTTCATACGACTTCTGAAGAGTATTGCATTCCTCAATGAGATTCTCAGCAGATTCTTGCAGTTTCTCCTTTTCAGATTTCACAAATCTACAATCCTCTTGAGCCTTTAATAGTAGATTCTCAACATTTTGTAATCTTTCGACTTCATTTTGAAGATCAAACTTTTCAGATTCAGATTTCTCCAACTCCATTTGGATCTTTTCATGCTCGTTTTTGACCCATCTTACTTCACTTTCTAATTCAGACACGCGTTCCAATAACTTGATGTCATTTTCTTCCATTTCAAACAAGCGGAGCTCGACTTCACCCTTAGCTTTTTCAAGATCCAACGCTTTCCGTTCAAGTAACTTGTTAGCAGAAACTTGTGAATCAACACTGCTGCTAAGCACCATAAGATCGTTTCGTAAATTATCCAAACACTTAGAGGTTATATTGCTTTCATTCAAAGCATCTTCCATGTTTTCTTGTAGCTCTTCTTTCTCCTTTTCAAGATCAGAAATTTGAGCCTCTTGTTCCACTTTCAAACTCTCTAGCTCTCGAACCTTGATACTGTAATCTTCTAGAAGCTTCTTATCTTCCTCAGTCATCCTGTTTCTCTCTTCGACAATTTTCTTTGATTCTTTAAGCTCACAAAGAATTTCGAAGTTTTCATTCGTTAGCTCACTACATTCTTTTTCAATCTCACCAACTTTTTGTTTCAAACTTTGGATTTCCTGCATTTGATCTGCTTCAATTTCCTTGCTTTCCTTTATATATGATGATAGCTTCAACTCCAAATTGTTGATATCTTCTTCTTTGATAGCTAAGGTAGTTTTGTATTCCTTTTCAAGAACTGAAATAGTTTGACTACTTGAAGTTCGCTCGTGTTCTAAATCACTGATTTTGTTTTCTAATGCTTGTTCAAGGATCTGCAAATTAGCATGTAAAGTCTTCTCTGATTCCTCCATTTGTTGCAATTTTAGTTGTAAGCTTCTGGTTTCCACCAAATTGTTGTTAAAAGACTTTTCTAAATCGCTAAACTTTGACTTGACCACCAAAAGTTCTTCAATTTCCGCCTTTTGCGTTTCAGTCATTTCCTCCAGTTCTTGAAGAATACACACAAGCTCAATATTCGACTCTTGATTTCTCTTCAGTTGTTGAGCCAAATCAGTATTGGATGCTTTATGAGATTTTAGCTCGTTTTCAAGTTCCTTTAGAAGTTGGTTTTGACCCTCAGAGTTATACGTTGACCTTGATTCCACTGTGGTCTTTTGTTTGAGCACCGATTCTTCTAGCAGCATCTTTATATGATCAACTTCTTTCTTCATTCCATCACGTTCAGCATGCGCTGTAGAAAGCTCCATTTGAACTTCAGCCAGATTTTTCGACTGATCAGAAAATTTCTCTTTTAAAATTTCCAAATCAAGCATTAACTTCTGTGAATTTCTCTCCCATCTTTTGGCCTCATCACGAAGCTCTTCGATTGTGTCTTCAGCTGCTTCAAGAAGGTTTTTTGAAGCACCAACGTTCGTCACAGATGATGTGGGGAGAACAGCTGGAGGGGTTTCTTCATAAGATTGTTCTTGTTCGTCGTGGGTTATCCTTGATTTGAAAGATGAGTTGTTTGATTTTGACATGGAAAGCTCTTCTTCAAGTTGGTAATTACTTCGAGGAGAACTGTTTCGGGAGTTTGAATTAAGATTGTTCTTGATTCCATTCATATGACTTTTTCGATAGAACCTCTCCTTTTCTAAAGAATATTCATCCGAATCATTGTTTTGATTATTTGACCCAGATGGCTCATAAGTTTTTTCCTGCATTTAGAAAAACAAGAAAATAAAACCACATTAACTAACTTATATAAAGATCTGCAAACACTGGAATGAAAGGTGGTAAATTGGGTGGGTCAGGCGAAGGCCAGTCTGGATGGGTTGACATGGTATGCTTGTTGGCCATAAGACTACAATATTGTTAGAGATATAATTGTGGTGTTAAATTGTAACTTTCTAATATGTGGAAGGGGTAATAGTGATAAATATATAGCCTATCTAAATGTATAAATATCCCTAAAACTTCACGCTTATTCCTTCCAAACAATTCGTATCCTTGAACAATAATCGCCAACCGAAAAGAAAAAACCTAATTAATAAGCGATCTCAATCCCCCACCCAGCAGTAGCCAAATTCAATGGCGGACACAGACGGCTCAATCGAAATTTCAGGAGCCAAAACGGTTGGCGAGGAGAAACCGTCGGGATCAATTATGGCCGATTCTGCTTCCAGGCCTATTTATCGAAAGAAAGGGATTCGTGGAAATTACAACCTAGAAAGGCTGACCATCATGTGAGAAAAAAACATCAAGGAAGTGATGAGCCGGCTTAAGGAGGAATTCACCTGGAGGGCTACTCCACTCCCATATTCAACAATCTTTAAGTACTGGTCTCGAGAGGACGAACTCATGGATTCAGTGCAACATTACGAGAAACGGGTGAAAACACTTGCTGCGCAGAAGGCGGCTGGGAAGAAGCTGTACCCTCGCAGTTTCAGGGTCTCGATGGCCATTCCTGAATTTTTAGACAAGTATGGAAGCTTAAAAACCAACCTGTATAAGGAAGATGCTATAGAACATTTGGCTGGGAGAGTTATGAACAAAACTATCTTCATCAAACGTGATAAGTTATGATCTGGTTGGTTTCGGTGGACAAATTCAAGTTTTGGCTTTTCCAAAGTTATCTTTTATGGACATAGATACTTTTTTTAAGCGTCATGCTGATTTGAAAGACGGAGATTACATTGGTGTTATTGGGTTTCCAGGAAAAACCAGTTCGGGAGAGCTGATTATAATCCCAAAAATAATCATGAATTTGTCTTATTGTCTTCATAAGACGCCACCACCTACGTATCTCAAGAAGGATATTTGGAATCCAGGAAGAGGTAGATATCCAGATGCTTATCTTTTAAATGATCAGGATACACAGCGTTTTCAGCATCTGACTATAAACTCAGAAGTTAAAGATATATGTAGGACACGGTCAAGAGTTTTATCCTATATCAGACATTTCCTTGAGAATCTTGGTTTTTTGGAGGTTGAAACTCCCACAGTGACCATGGGTCCTGGTACATGGCCTTTTGTAACTGACCTGAACATGAATATGTTTATGCGAAATGCCTCTCAACCTTATCTGATGAAGCAGCTTGTTGTTGGTGGAACAGAACGTGTATATGAGATAGGAAAGCAGGGGATTGATCTGATTCATAATAATCCTGAATTCACAACGTGCGAGTTTTTTATGGCTCTTGCAGACTACGAGGACTTGATGGGGCTAACCGAACAAATATTAAGCGGAATGGTGAAGGAGCTGACAGGTGGCTACAAAGTTACATATCATGCCCATGGGTATGATAATCCTCCGATTGAAATTGATTTCACTCCTCCTTTCAGAAGGATTTCTATGATTGAAGAGCTGGAGAAGATTGCAAATCTTAGTATACCCAAAAACCTTGCGAGTGACGAAGCTAGACATTATCTTGCTGATGCATGTACCAAGTTTGGTATCAATTGCGCACCACCACAAACGACAACACGATTATTGGAGAAACTTGTGGGACATTTTCTGGAGGTCACATGTGTTAATCCTACTTTTATAATTGACCATCCTGAGGTAATGAGTCCACTAGCAAAAGCTCATGAATACAAACCAGGATTGACGGAATGTTTTACATTGATTACCACCAAGCTTGAGCTTGTTAATGGATACACCGTAGAAAATGATCCAGTGCTACAACGCGAGCGATTTGACGATCAAATAAAGGATCGCCGATCAGGAGATGATCAGGAAGCGTTGGCTTTGAATGAGACATACTTTATGGCTCTTGAATACGGGATCCCACCAACTGCTGGCTGGATTTTGGGTATTGATAGGCTTACAATGTTGCTTACCGATTCGCCAGACATCAAGGAAGTCATACCATTCCCAGCTATGAGACGACAACCACACTGTCAACCACCCCTTAAAGGGGAAATTGTGACAACTGGCGTTATTTATGATGTTGGGAATGATACATCAACTACAGGACCAGGAAGCTCTTGCCTCATGTAAAACTCTTTAAAGGTTTATGTTGCAGCCCCAAAACACAACACCAGAATATCTGAATGCAAAATTAAGGGAGGAGCTCGACCTGAATCCAGTGGCGGAACCAGGATTGAAAAGAACGGGTATCACAATTTTTTTTTTTATGGTTATTTTTATAGATTTTTAATAGTTACGATTTTAGCAATTTTTTAGGATTTTTGGCTATTTTTATAGATTTTTAATAGTTTTTGGCACTTTGGTAGTTTTCATTTATTATTTACTTGCACAAGTACATCTTATGAGTTTTATTATTAGGATAATCTTTCGAAAGTTTAGAATTAGTTACATTGACGGGTATCCCATATTTGTTTGACCCGTAGCACCAATTAAGAATACATCATTTTTCAAAAAAAATTACACTACATGGATCTAGCGGACCCGGGCTACCCCTTGCTTGGGTGTAGTTCCGCCTATGCCTGAATCTAAGTTATCTAACGATATAACACCCACTATAGTGCCTCTTTTTAGAATCTGTGGTCACCTGGTTGTGTTTGTGCTCGTAAGCATGTACTGTAGTTTTATTTATTAAAAATAATAATAAACTGATCTAGTAACTTTTGTGCATTATAAAAAACACTCCTGGCTAACTTCAACCCGTTTGGCCCATTTCCTTTCAACATTATTTATTCTACATATTTGACCTGTAAGAGATGCAAAATGACTGGAAGTAAACTGTTCATAAGTAAAATGGTTTCAAATTGACAACTCAACCAGAGAATGTCAATGGATCCATAATTTAAGATGGACTTTTGTGATCAAACCCTAATTACGTTTGAAATTTAATATTGACCATTTGCAGATTAAGCATCAACAGTGTTGATGTTTTTTGGTAAATTTATAATGTCTTTTGAAGAATTGAAGTAAATCAATTTTGAAGCCAAATTTACGTTGACCAAAAAGGTCAAAGTTTAGAGAACCCAAATCCATATAAGGCCTTACCATGATTTTGATTCTTTCGAGAAGTGAAGTGGGAGCCAGGTCTTGACTTGAAGAGGATTTAGCACTGAGGTTAAGAGAGGCAGCTGACTCAAGTGATTTGCTACCCGCATCATCATAATCTTCCTCCAAGGCTTCTGCATTTGATCCTGAGTATTTTGATCCTTCGATCCTTCAATATGTATTGAAGACTTTCAAGATCAATCGAAACTTAAGAAATATCACAAACGTGAATCACAATTACCATAGAAATGTACCTTAGTTTTGTTCTTGGTGTTAGACATTGGATTTTGACCTGACGATCATAGTGTCGAAGAATAAGATAGCGATATTTGACAACAACATAGAGCTCATCATATATTAGAAACATTCGTGTATACCAGGTTGATTATAGTATAATGGGTTGATTCAGGTTATGATTTATCTTTAACAGGTTAGGAATGTAGAATCAATACTTTAAGTCATAAGAAAAAATGGGTCGAAAGTCCCAAAGTGTATTTCAAATGAATCAATTTATTCAAACATTAGACTATCACTGAAAATTGAAATTAATGCTAACTTTGTAATCTTAGTAGACACAACTATTGATTATATAAAGATTGGACAAGAAGTATTTTTGGGCTAACAAGACCCGTATAGACATAGGTTTTATCCCAAACAGCTAAACCCTCTTTGACCCATTACCCAACCGCCCGACCCATCTATTTTGCCCCACTACTGGAATTGGATCTTTACAATGCAACGATTATGAGATTAAGGCTCTTTAGAATTGTGAATGTATTAGTGTATTGAAGGTTTTTTTGAAAAGGAGAATGATAAATACAACATCTGAAAAAAGAGCATGATTATATGCATTTCTCTTGTACTACTCTGCGCATACTAACACTGATAGTTTTCACACTCTATATGCAAGTTTCCAAATGGTACATTAAATTACCTGTAAAATTGTACCGTAGCTGCATTTTTTCAATGGCAATGAAACTGGGGCAGATGATCTTGAACTTGTATAGTAACGAGCAATATTGACGGTTGCCTCACCAAGAATACCAGATCTCGCAGACCCCTATACCAAGAATAAAGAATTTTTTTTTACCAACTCCAATTTTACAGCCACAAAGGCACAAACCCCACTACAATGAAATAGATGATTAAGATCATATCGTAATTTGTGAAATATTAAGGATCAATGTCATTCATACCATGGAAACAACAAATTTGAAAAGATGTTCTTCAAGCTCTTTTGAAGAGTCATAATGTGAAATCCAAATAGACTCTGATATTGTTTCTGTCCATTGACAACTCCCATTTCTCACCAGAGCTTTGTTTGATCTTGCAATTGTTTTTCCTGTTTCCACTGAGATTATCGATACTAAAAGTTTGTCCCATACCTTTGGTACCTATGTGAACAAGATCACAACCAAAAAGTAATTAATCACCAAATATATGAAACGATCAATCTTCAAGTAAATCATGACAAGTATTTATCATATGAACTATATATAAAACTTTGATCAAAAGGTACAAGAATTATCATAACAACGCTTTCGGGTAATAATAAACATATCAAAAAAAAAAAAAAAAACACACCAAGAGTCATCTTGGATACTTTATAAATGATACTTAAATGAATTTACTGCAAAAACTGTCTAACATCAAACCAAAAATAATATTTAGCTAATCATCTACTAAAAGGAGGGGGAAAAATATCGCACATAAATTTTACAATGATCACAGTTCACAAAAATGATCAATGGGCTTCTTAACGGGTCGTTTACCCACAGTTCACAAAAATGATCAATGGGCTTCTTAACGGGTCGTTTACCTGAAGAGCTTGAAAGTTTGTAAACTTGAAATCAATCCTCTCTCCTGAACTCGGCGACTTCCCGTTTCTTTGTGCTTGAAACATCTTTATCTAGAGGCAGTGATCAACTCCACTAGCTAATGGTAGGTTCTATTATAAAATTCAGTATTACCATAACCAAAAAAAAAAATACAGAGAATCAATCTGCTTAATTAAAGAAACAAAACTGCATTACATGACAATGTGAGTATTTGACTATTTTAATTTCGTTCTTTTTTTTTTGTTTTTGATCTTCTTGTTGCTGGCTATACAATGCAGTGACATTTACAATGCAAATTTGGTTTTTATATAGTTTTTATTACTCCATTTTCAACAAAGAAGTTGTGAAGGACGAAAAGTGGCCGGCAACGTTTATGTTTAGTTTTTATATTGTCAGCTACCGTGATTAGAAATAGAAAAAGAAAAACACCCCCTTGTGGTTTAATAATTGACATTTCTTTGCTTTCAATCTTCTTTTAGATGGAAAAAAAGGTTGTTGTCGGTGATAGAGAACATGACCCCATAGTTTGTGTTAAAGTTCTTGAACACAGAAATTTATTATAGTATGCCATGCCATATATGCATTGCCTTGAACTTGGAGATTTGGTATAGACGTAGTTTAAAAAAATGAGTATCGGAAAAAATGAATTATTTTGCATTTTAAAATCGGTCATAGTTTGAGTCGTACAGTATCATAGTTTAGATTGTACGAGTAATTATTTGAGTTTAGTGATTTTCATGTAAACAAATTTTATTTATCAAAAGGGAGATATAACTTTTCACAAAACCAATCGACACGCACAGTTACTATTTTCATGTAAACGGTTTAATTTTCAAATATCAAATGACCTTCGATCAAATTGAATTTTGATTAAGTATTGAGTGAATATACTCTCTTGCATGGACCCGGTTAAAACTATAGTCTAGACCTTAATATTCGATCAACACTCGTTAAAAAAAAAATAACACTTAAGACTTCTATGTACCGTTTCTTTGTTAAATACTTAAAATTTATGGAAAATGGTGAACTTTTCTATTTTACCTTTTTGTGATATAACTAAAATTTAAAAACTATTACTAATTAATATACGGAACGGTCTCTTTAAAATCATACATAAGTTCTTTTAGTGTCTATGAGTATTAGCTTAATGGTTGAAAGACCATTTTCTCATTTAAGAGGTCTTGTGTTCAAATTTTGGGAATGATATAGGAAGTCCATTTATAAAGGCTTGATTTGGGTATACCCAGATTCAAGTCTGAGGGGATAGCGTTTACCCCTATTAATCTTCGTACCTTTGGGCGGGTTAGTTGGGGTTTTCCCCCATCGGATATTTGAAATATGTCTTTCTACTTCGAGAGAGCTCTTTAGCGCTGACCCGGTTAAACGACGTATATTTGACTTCCCGTTGTTGAATCACGACACGAAGTTTACAGCAAAATTCGCCTTTAAAAAAAGTAAGTTCTTTTAGTAACATATCACATATGGTGTCTTTACGTAAACGTTTTGGCTCACGCCACTTGTTCTTTAGTTGATACTCGTATTTAAGTTTAAATTTCTAGCTGACATTAGTATTTATTTTAATGAGAACTAAAATAAAAATTTTGAAATACATATATTTGATTGATGGAACTAGAAACTAGAAAGTATTCGAGGTGTTTGTTACGTATCAAAACATATGGGTAATTATGGATTTATCAAACAATTCAAGGGTTGGTCTTGCAATCTCTCTCTCTATATATCTATTTATTACATTAAGTCAGTTTCTATAGTTTGGCCAAATGTCAAAATTAAGGATCTAAAAGTGTAAATCTGCGCAAATTCTTTATTTTTGTTTTTTATCACAACTAAATTATTTTTAAAGCTTCGACTAACATGTTTGTCCAAAAATATGTTTTAGTAATAATTCTATATCACGTGAGTAATCAAAAGTCCTTCAAACTAAAATAAATAAATAATCATCAAAATTCCTATTTACATGAACTAAAAGTATATACTCGTAAGTTGTTTCATTTGCATCATTTAATCATTTATTATGCCTTTCAAATACCATTTTTATAAACTAAATTAGATAAGTTGTTCCATTTTCACTACATTAGATAAGTGGTTCCATTTTTATAAATTAAAGTTCATTTAGAAACTCTAATTTTCGACAATTTGTAACTATGACTCATTTAGGACTTTTTAAAGTACAATGACTCATACGGGACTTTCAAAAGTAAATAAATGTCGCTTGTATGGGATAACTTGTACAGTTTGTTGATATTTGATATTATTTGCTCATTTGAACATTTCTGTAGAAAGTTAACTTTTTTCCCGTAAACTTGTATATAAGTTGTTCTTTATGGACAATATAAAGTTTTTACATTTTAGCATTAATAATATTTTTAAGAAAACCATTAAAAAAACTCATACGGCCATACGGGAGGGAAATTTTCCGCAATGGGCGAAAGCCTGACGGAGGGACGGAGCAATGTCGTGTGGAGGTAGAAGGCCCACGGGTCATGAACTTCTTTTCCCGGAAAGAAGCAATGACGGAAGCATATCGTTCCCGCAACCACTTTGGTACGTTGTTTATAGCTTTTTTAGGTTATGCAATAGAAGGGAATTGAAATTTGTTGCTTGCGTTATAGTCTTATACTTTATTTAAAAGAAAAAAAAACTTATTAATTCTTCTAAAAATTCTTTTAATTGATACGTACCAAAATCAAAAAATGATATTAGAACAAGATAATGACACGTCATATTTTAGTGGTTTTAAAAAGATTTTTAAATAGATCGATTAATTAATTTTCAATTTAAACTTTAGCATTTTATAGATCCGTCCAATTTCTTACAAGTCAGAAGGCTGGGTTATTGTAATCACACAACCTTTTACCATTTATTTGTGTCAATTTTTAGGTCCTTTCAAATATTGTTGATTTGTACATAAAACTATTAATGATATATATTTAATAAATCATCTCAATGCATTTGAAAGAATCCATACACTTAGAGATGAAATAAAAAAGAAAAAAAAATCAGCACATTGTATCCATATTGCTTTATACTCAATCTATTCTGTTTCTCTCCTCTATACAAAACTTTACGTTATAATTGATACAATAAAAGATAAGGTTGCTTGAGTACGAAATATATATGTGACCATATATATTTTACATGTGGTTGGCACCCAATGTACCCAAAAGGTATGGAACATCATGAAGGTAAATAACATGCTTGGATTGGAAGGTAAAATATGAAATGGAATCATGGCTCCATCAATGCATGCTCAATTAAGATTAGACTAAACTAATGTAACCTTTTCTTTTCTTTTTTTAAACGCAAGAAATAATAATTAGCATTAATGATAATAGGATTAATTAGCAAGATGTTAGCGATAAAAATCAAAATACGATCAAAATACAACAATATACACACAAAACAAAACCAAAACAGAACCAAACTAATGTAACTTAATTAATGATCGTTCTAGAAAATGCATTACATGTACTTGATCTTATTCCAACAAAATAAACTACATAGCATGTGCTAATAGTATGTTACCGATTTGTTGGCACGCAGCCACGCAGTATTGCTTTTTCTCAACCTGTGTTTTGCACACTTTTGCTTCACCGGATTTGGTGGTTGGTTCGATTTGTTGGAAATTTGGTTAAATTTTTGTATTTTTACTTATTTTGGCCACATACTATCTACTTTTGATGTGAATATAATTAATAGTTATTTGAAATTACTAGTTAAAGATTTAATTATTTACATGGTGTGGATTTAATTATTAGTTATTGAGTTTGGGTACAAAAATTTGAGAGGACCACACTGAACCAAAGTGTGTTTAAAATTACACATAACAAAATTGAATGAGATGTCCACGCTTAACTTAAGTAGTTGGAAACAAATGAGATAAGACATTTGGGGTGTATTTCATAAGTGGTACTATTCATAGGAATGTGTTCCCATATAAGCAGTCACTATGGCTAGGAGCGAAGGGTGGTTTGATGGCGACACTTGGTACGTCGCATTGACATGAGTCGGCTTAATGGTTTGGACCCGATCCGAACCTGTAAACGGTGGTCAGTTATGTGACGTTAGGAGACTTATATATACTACTATATAAAGATTATACACCTTTTGTTGAAAAGAAGAGTTACGAAATGACCATTTTACTCTTAATGAATTAATTTACACCATGGGTCATTTCTCTTCTAATCACCTTTACATGTACATCAACTTGCACCATTTGACATTGTCACCATCACCAATAGTCGCCACCATGACCATCCGTCGTTGACACCACCAACCGCTATCACGGCCACCGCCGCGTTACGCAGGGTCAATCATAATTATATGATTGATAATAAGGCAAATTCAATGTTTTTTATA
>JANDBE010000001.1:49730230-49743100 GCA_024320915.1 Erigeron philadelphicus
CACGAATAAGGTTTTATGAAGAGTGTATTAATGGATGGATGATGAGTTATAAACGTTTTGCTTTCTACTCAGTTTGGGGGTATGATCTTAAGAGTATATGCTGAAGTCCCATAAATTACTTGTGACATTCTTTTATAATCTAGTAACAAGGAAAAATAGAAGCTTTTCTGAATCAACTTATATGCTGTAATCGCATAGAGAGTAGTGAAAGCCCACCTGATCGCTCCATCCTCTGTTTATAGAGCTATCAACAATCATTTCTGAATTTCCATAAAACACGTCAATGTTATGAGTAGATCGTTTATGGTGTAGCAAGCTGAAATAGCTGCCGATGGCATTTCAAACGCAAAATTTAAACTGAATTCATAAGCATAGCTGGATTTGGTTTTGGTTGCTTACATAAATACCAAGCTTACACCAGCTGGTACTCGAATCAACCCCTATCATGTTGCCAAAGGCAATTCTTTTGAATTTTGATAATACAATTCCTGGATCTTTTTTTGTTTGCTTATAGAAAGGAGTCAAAGGACAATCTGGTTGAATTTGATCAGTCTAAAACCAGAGACAATATGAGATAGGCAGAGCTTCGAGCTCTTGTTTGTTAATTAACCGATCCATCGACAATAAAACCCAACTTCTATGATCTCATAGACTCATAATGTATAACCTAATCGGGTCAAATTTTAATTCAACTGTGAAATGACAATGCCAGTATGCTACATTAATCTTTCCTGGCAACTAACAATAACTCTTACACTCTTACATCATCATGTTTGACAAATTGTTCTGAAACAACAGTTGATCCTTGTTCGTATGACAATAAAGAATTGATAAACAGTCATACACCATACCTGCTAGTGGTATTGATTGGTCTTCCACAAAGAAAGGTTCAATCTTTTTATCAATTTCAATCCAAGGACACCCAGGATTCTTTTTTAAATCCAAGCTCTTTCATCTTCAACCTCACTTTCCTCTCTTCATCCCATTTCTTCATCGAAGCATACATTTTAGTCAACACAATGTACGTTGACGGATCATCAGGATCCTTATTGATGAGCAAACTCCCGATTTCCTCACCCAATTCATATTCCCCATGTAAATGGCATGCAGAAAACAATGTGCTCAAAAGCTCAACATCCTCTCTGATGCTTGCATTTTTCTGCAGGATGATAGCATAAGCCTCGTTTAATCTTCCAGCATGACCAAGTAGGTCTACCAGGCACGAGTGATCTGCAACTTTTGGTTCGATCCCATAATCATTTACCATTTGATTGAAATAATCTGGTTTTATGTTCATCTTCTTCATTTCTCGGAAGAGTTTTAATGCTTCAGAAGCTCGCCCGTGTGCTCCATAAGCTGCTATCATACTAGTCCAAGAAATTAGATCTCTTTTGGGTAATCTACTAAAAACAAGTTTAGCTTCATCCAACGCACCGCATTTAGTGTACATGTCCAAAAGAGCCCCCATAAGTATCTCATCTGATTGAAAGTTGCCTGCAACAATATCTTCATGAATCTCCTTACCCCATTCTAGTGCTCCAAGTTGTGAAAACGCCACCATGATGCTAGTAAAGGTAATGGCATCAGGTTCTACTTGGGCTGAATTCATGTCATTATATACATCAAGAGCATCAAGATACGAGCCTACTGTTACATACCCAGAAATCATTAAGTTCCATTCTACAACATTCGTACTGTTACGCATATTATTCTTGAAGATGAATTCGGCCGATAAAGTATTTCCGCATTTGAAGTACATGTCTACCAGGGAAGTGTGAATAAAGGTATCGGCTTTTATCTTGTTTCTTATTATGTACCCATGGATGAACTTGCCGTGTTTTAAGTTTGCTGATTTAGAACACGCCATTAATGAACTACTTAAACTAGTACAGTTCGGTTTTGTTGGTGTTAAATTCATTCTTGACAAAAGTTTAATACAAGATTTACTATCCCCTTTTAGGCTATATCCTGAAATCATGGAGTTCCAAGAAACTAGACTCTTGAACGAAATTTCCTCGAAAACTTGTACAGCCATTTCTAGACAACCACATTTTCCATACAAATCAACCAAAGCAGCTTGAACAAATTCTCACTGCCTCCTCATGAACCTCCTTTCCTTTTTGAACATTTCATAAGCTTAGCACAAGCTGATATAGCCGTTGTAAATGTCACAGAATCCGGTTCAAACCCATAATACTTCATTTCTCCAAACAAATTCAACACTTTATCAAACTTCCCATCTAGATGATAACAAGAAATAACAGTATTCCAACAAGCCACATCTCTTTCAGGCATTTCATCGAACACTTTCAATGCCAACCGGAATTCCCCGCACTTCGCGTACATTCCAAGTAAAGAAGTCATAACAATTAACAACAATATCCATCTCTAAACCATTTTTTACCACACGGGTATGTATATTTTTTCCAAAAGTTACAAACTTTAATCCACTACAAGCTTTCAAAACACTTGGGTATGTATAACTATCAGGTTTTAAAAAACCGAAATGCATAAGGTTTTTAAAGACTTGGAGTGATTCAGAAAACATGTAACTTTTTGTGTAATTTGAAATTAAAGTGTTCCACAATGTGATGTTGTGAAATGTGGTGTTTTGAGAAACAACTAGATTTGTAGCAGATTGGATTAATTGAGGGAACGAAAAGAAGAGGTTAATTAAGTTTTTGCAAATTGTAACGTCGGTTTGTAATCAATAAGTCATTAATTTTCGGTGAATAAGTTTTGCATGTTTTATTGATTTTGATGATTGATTAATGTTTCTTATCAAATTTGTGACTTCCATTTTATTCTCTCCAGTTTTTCTTTGATTTTTCGTTTTTAGATTTACATTAGGAAAAAGGTTTGAGATCAACGATACAGATGGGCTGCCAAAATAATTCAAAAAAACCTTTTTGGTTTCCTTAAAACAGCTCGATGATGATTCTAGTACCACACATCTTCGTCCAAAAGTTGACTTTCTAAAGATTCGAAGGCAATCTATCAGAATGGCTGGATTTCGGTTTTGGTTCAAACACATAAAAAACCAAGTTATTATGCCAACTGGTACTCAAACCAACCCCAATGATTCTTTGAGAGATGGTATCATTTTATCTAATAACAAAAGCCCCAATTCAATCATTTGTTGTCTGTTGAGGAGCTAAAGTTTCGTGTATTTTGTGTATGTTCATGGTAAGATGGACATTCTCGAGAAGGTTGGGTGCTTTACATATGGCTGATAAAATTTCTATTCATAATACAAAATATGAGAGAAAGAATATAATTACATAACACAACCATGAGAGAAAAAAAATATAATTATGTAACACGGGCAGCAAAGACAGGGTAAGGTTCTCAATATGATAACAAAATCACTAAAAAAGAAGACTTCTCACCAGTTTTCAAGCTGTCAAACCCTCATGCCTCGTATGCAGGGGTTGGATCTTGTTGATGTTGTCGTTGCTGTGTTGTATTCAAGCTTTCAAACAACTTTCACAACTTAAAAAATCAAAGCGGTTCCGAATATTCGACTGTTGTTATTAACAAGGTTTGGTGAAGCTTGGCAGCATGGCCCCAATCTACAACTCTATCTCTGAAAATACATAACTCTAAGGTATTAGAGACATACTTCGAGTAATGAGATTCTTCATGCACCAAAGTTGGTTCACTCCAAGGTTCATGCCAAATATTTACCCCAAGTTCGATTTCTACTACACTATTTTACATAAATTAATTAATTTTAAATTTTGTTTTTAACATTCAATTATAGAAATTAATCAAGGTAAGATAACTTTGTATAAAAGAGCTAAAATGAGACTTATAAATATGGTGTTACACCAAACTTGGTGCAAATTGACTAAAAGTTTGGTGTTGCGCCAAAAAAGCACCATAAATGGTATATTGGTTTTAGACGGTGAAGATGTTCTTATGGGTAAGGCTTTGCTAAAGAAGGTTAGTTTTTGTTGTTCTTCAGTAGTAATTTCAGTTTAAATACATCGTCTCACAAAGGATGGTTGGATATTTTGAAGTGATTGTCACTCAATACTTGGATCCTTTAGAACAATCAGGCTGTGGTGTAGCACATCATGCAGGAACCATGGACAAACATTGTACATAGTGGCAAAAAGGAGGCACCGTAGTCAAGAGAGATTACCCATGCATACACTATGTATCTACGACAGTTCAAATCCTGCATTGGAATTGATGGCATAAAGTAGCTTTGTTCTTAACGTGCTTGATCGTTTATAAGTTGGGAGCTGCAAGTAACGAGTAAAATAGAAGCATATTAGGTCAAGATAGATTCCAACCAACTAAAGGTGGCAATTTCAACCAATTTATTTAATAATGGACCAATCGGGGTTATGTTTCATCTCTAATGAGTACTAAGAGAAGTTTAGAAAAGGAAATGGGTCAAACGTGTAGAGAGCTGTCCAAAGCGTAGTTTTATTGCATTAACATGTTATAAGGGAAAAAAAATCAGCAGTCAAATAAAAACTTTTTTGTGTGATATCCTGAACTTCATACCTTTATTATCTGTAAAACTGAAAATGATGGACAAAATGTGTGTCAGGTCAATCGACCCATCCTGATTCATACACAATATTACTCATTTCAAGACGCTCCCCAACCCCCTCATTTTGTCACCTCTACTACTAACTACTCTATATTGATAAGCTAACACCTCAATAACCAAATGTTGAGAACTTTGAAGAACAGGTTGTAACAATGGCAGCAGGTACCTTAAGAGTATTATAGCACGTTGAAGCTGATGGAAGACGGTCCACATCTTGTCCTCCAAATGCTGCCCAAAGAGGTATATCACATGCAACCTAAATACATTAGATGGTAAGTTATTTTTTGATAATCAACCTACCAAATCCGAATCTACTAAACTATTTTTTGATAATCTGGAATCATTTTTTCCTTGTATCATTCTCCAACTGATAATGGTTTATTACACATTTGCAGCAAGATATAGAGGTATGATACAGGCCATAAATGTAAAAGAGACAACCTTATGGATAGTAAAACTTGGCTGCAGGTGTTTAAAGCCAAGCAATGGAGCTCGAGAGCAGCTTGTCACAAACTTCATGAGCATGCAACGTTCTTTTGGCTCGAATTCTCTTATGACCTGAGTCAAGGTAAGCAGTATAATATTTATGACTAACTCCAAATGAAAATGAGCAGGCATCAAATGTAAACAATTTTCATTATGAGTAACAGCCTAACAGAACATTGAAGGATAGAACTAATTTCAGAAAACATGTATCAATTATCATCAAAAATTCACAGCTTGGCTCAATTTCATGTAGAAGCAATGAAGACTATGTTACAATCAGTAAGTAATAGAGATATACTTCACCAATCCATCAATAGATGGAGGGGATACCCGTTACCAATGCAAATTGGGCCCACATGCAAAGTTGAGAAACGCGGGTTCAATCCTTAGGAGAAATCCCCAAATCATGTGGGTATTAAGTGAAGGTCTTTCACAGGCATGAAAAACCTTATGTGGAGGTCATGTGGGGATCCAATGTGCTTCCGGGGACAGGTTGCCCTGAGTTTACACTTATTTAAGATATGCTTCTAAGAAAACGGGAAGCCCCTATCTGGTAACAATAATTCATGGGACAACATATGTATGAACTAAGAAAGAACTTCTCTAATCAACAAGCAAACAACCAAAAGATGACTTCATCAAGCTTGTAAAGAGAACTTATCAGACATATAAATCAAATCAAAATAAGGGAAAAGAGAACAGTACCAGTAGCAAATTCCAATAAGTAGCTTTGATGAAAGAGAAGTTAAAAAGGAAAAACACTAAATCACAGAAATATTGGGTATATACCTCCCAGAAAAGCTTGACCGTCCTACTGCCCTCACTGTAACCACCGGTGTAGCGTGTATTATTCCTCAAATCATCAACATCTATGTCATGATTTCCACCAGAAAGAAGCTTCAAGCGAACATAAGATATCAGCATTACCCATTATAGTTAAATCAAGAGTCAAACTCAAATACACCCAAGAAGATCAAATACCTGGTTAAATTCACTGGCATTAAACAATTTTAACCAAGATGGGGATATAAGATCTGTCAATCCTCTATAAAATGCATTTGAGAGTGGCAATACCTACAGCATGTACCATCAAAAATACACATCAACTAAAAAAGATTTTACATCTTAGTACAAATAACAATCTTAGTATATATACCTGACGGTTAAGTTTATAGTCTGCCATAGCATATATGTATTGCAACTTGTTATCATTTGTCACACTGACATCCTTGCCACCAGCTTTTAGTTCTACAACATGCCGCTTACCGGGTAACTCTTCAGTAACTGTGAAGTCTAGTGACAGGTCCTTCACATCACCATCATAATGCTGCAGCAAAAGGGCTAGCAGTAAATCTCTATTTTCTTTTATAGAATTCTTTTATGCAAATGACACATACTGCTTGCAACTCATACCCAACACCGGACACCATCAAGAAAATGCACTTTACTCTTAGATTTCTATTTAAAAAACATGTTTACCTTCACATACATAAGATTCTTGTAGAGTTCTGGATCCAGTGCTGAAAGCTCATCGATAAAACTATAACGGCCTAGCAGCTTTTGTACAAAAACATGGGAGAAGGAATAATCTAGTAATATTCCTTCATAGAGTGCTTTGCCAACAACTCTTCCAAGAAATTCTATCATTTGTATGCCATTATCCGCGAATCTTGCAACTGAACTTGGAATTAGAAGTCTGTCTGAAGTTGAGGTCTGGGTGAATAGTCCATAACTAAGAAAACACAAAAGTGGGCGACTTTAATTGAGAAATATCAAAATTATTAGAGATTAAAAACAGATGGGTTAGGCAATAGGTCAGGAAAAGAAGGCCTTTTAGATTATTTTTTTTATGCAAGTGCACTAAGTACGATAACAAAACTATGTTATTAAAGCACCAGCATAAATTTCTGAAAAGATGAAATTTTGAATACACGTATAGCAACTTAGACCCCGTTTCACTTTTAGCCAATATTCATATACCTAACCCATTACACATACAACCTGAATTTATCTTTAACTTACTCAGGGCCAAAGGCAGCTTTTGCTATGTCAGTTAAAAACTCTTTTGATAAACCACCATAGTCTAGCCCAGCCTCCGGGAGACCACATTCACTAACAAATGAGACATGAATGCTAGACTTTAATCTTGATCCAAGCGAATTTAATTGCTGGAATCCATCTTCAACAATATGGCTACGTCGGATTACTACTTCAACGGCTTGTGGACCAGGTCCAATCATTTCACCAGCCATTCTTCGAGATGCTTTGTCCATGCTAATGAATTCTCTGAACATTTGAACTCTGCCAGAAAACCAAAGTTTGTTATATGATCTGTTGTGACAAGAACTTCAAAACTACAACCACCTTGCTTCTTTGCAAAGAAAGAAGTCTTAGCCAATTAACTTTCATAACTCAATGTTCTAGAAGCACATTTGTGGATATTAAAAGGAGAGAGAAGGGTAAACCACATCACAAGTAGACAATACAAAGTTTAATCTCGATTCCATCATTTTACAAGCAAATTTTAACATTAACGATATGCTGGTAGCGTGAACTTGCAGTTACCTTTCTTCAAAAGGAAAAACATGTGGGGTTGTAGTGATAACAGATTGCATGCTAGAGATGGCCAAAGAATCCTCAGATCTAAGATTAGCTGACAGAACTTCATGAGTTCTGGCAGCAACAGCAATTGGTGGTCGATTCTTCTTAGCAGGAGAAAGCCAGAGAGCAGGGGGACAAAACTGGTGCCTGCAATCCCTTTCATACAACAAATGAAGGCATCGAACTGCAGCATCCATAAGAGGACGACTATGCCAGGGAACACTATTGGAAAGAGCGTTATAAACTAATGTATTCACCATTGATGCAACCTTGCGCTGCTGTTCCAGTGTAAAAGGAACCTACATAATTGCCAACATGATTTATTAACTTCAAATGGAATCTAAACGGGACCTGCGGATATTTACTTGGGCAAAGAAGCACATTACCTGTTTATCATAAAACTCTATGTCATCAAGGATGAGTAACAGGTGAGAGTAAGTAGCACAGAATAGATGGACTAGATGACAAGAATCAGTTGCTAAACCCTCAGGACCCCTCCTCAAAGACTCAATATCCCATACATCAGAAGGGTCATCCCCAATCATTTGGGTATCAAGGTTATTAATGGAATCTATCTGCTCGATCTCTCCTTGGGATTTTCCACTGATCTTATTAAAAACATTGACCCATTTAGTGCCTCCGTTCTTAGCTACCCCCTTTTTCTTTTTCTTGGAAATCCCATCCCTTAAGTCTACATTTCTATTACTGCTGGAACTGTTGGCATCAGGAAAGAAGCTTGATTTAGGGAAAAATGACTTTTCAAGCGCTTCCCACAGATTTAAAAGAAATCCAGGGGTAAATGAGAGCATGTTGAGGATCGGCATCGACCCAACCGCTGGATTAAGAATGGTAAATATCCTGAGCATACAAGAATAATAGTATGCAACATCTGTCAATTCGCACTCAGCTTTCTGAATGGATGGATCCTTGTCCAATGTCAACAGCTTCATCAAATGCCATTGTTGACAGACAGGCTTCAGTAAGTCCGTATATGACATATTAGATTGTTTCTGGATCTCAAAAGAAAAATTGTCAACCAATAACTCGTCATTAACTTGGGGTGACTGACCTTCTGTAGTCCACCGAGCTCCCTCAAAACAAGTTAAAAACTTTTCAGCAAGAATAATGACAACACGGAGGTAGGACGAAAAATCCAGACCTTGAGTGAATTTTCCAGAATCCTTTGAATTGCTGTCTATTACAAGACAAATAATGTTGGCAAGTATCCAACCAACAGGTGGCAACATCTTTGGACTTGAACTCTGTTCCAAATTATTCAGCTTTGAAATCTTCTCCAAAACTTTCTCTTTCGACATCTGCCATCACCTGCCAAAGGTTGATCAGCTTTGCATACTTTACATATCAATGCATGTTAATAAAATTTGATGCCAAAGGATTGCATCACTGAGTAATGATTAGCTAAAAAAAATTATTAAAGAGATCTTAAACATAATTCGAGAAAACATTGAGCCATAGACATACGAATTATCAGTTGCCCATATGTGTATGAGTTTCGATTTTCCAACTTCATCAAATGCCATAATATTAGAGTAAATTCCACTAAAGTAAAATATAGTACATATGATAATTTACCAAATATTTATGATGTGATAGAGGTTCAAGGTTATCATACACCATGTAACCTTAGGTATTTTCTTAGCATGCTTTCCCACAAGCCTTACCAATATTTGACTGAAGCAAGGCGACATGATAGATTTATGCTTTATAGCGGGTAAGAGCACTGCTGGAAGACGTTGAATAAACCAAGGAATAGTGAGCAGAAGAACACAGTACTGCTCAGCAGCAGACTGGATATCTAGAAACCCATCCTCTGTCGTATTCATGTTGCCAATATTGAAGGGTCGCAGTGCCAGAGTGATTGCGCTCACGGTAATCAAGAATCTATCATCTGCATATCCAACAGTTTTCGTTTGTGAAGAAAAATGAACATCCAATCTACTGACGTATCTTCTTATGGAAAGGTAAAGCTGACTTTTCTCACTGCACATGTACCCTACTAGGTCTTTCACTGCACTATCTGCGTCTTGAAGCGTAACTTCATTAAGAGCTTTCCAACCTTTCAAGTCAGTCAAGCTAACAACAAAACGCATTGCCATAGAGGTGAGAACAACAAATTGATGTCCCTCATGATATGAGTAATCAGACTCTGAAAGAACAAGTACACATAAGGAAATTAACTTCTTTGCTTGATAAGTCCATGTTCTTCGCTCTTCAATTTTAGATAAGGCAAGAGTGCAAAAGTTTCTCTGTGGATCTTCAGGGAAAAAGTTAAATAAAAAATTAGAATTCAGCTCAAAATTGCTTCAAATCATAGACAGATAAGTAAAAGTATTAGATTATCCAGTTTTCACATCTAAGTGTAGAAATGTGTTACGATGGCAGTTTGCAGACATATTTTTGTAATAACCAAGTGATCATGTAGTTGAGAGACCAACGAAACACTTTTTCTTAAGAGAGGAAATTACCAAGTAAATCACAAACATTCATTCTGAACATCCCTAAAGTTTGACTGTCTATCATCTTCTCTATAGTTACTTTCTTTGCAACTCATACAACCTCTCTTATGAAACATAAGGACCACAAGAACTGACGAGTCACAATGTGAACAGATTTGAACCAAATTTTGTTACACTCTAAGTATCTAGTGACAGTACCAGGTGTTGTTTTAGACATGATAGATACTAAGATAAAAACCAGACCAAAATCATAAACAGCCCATTCATTCTGAATGCCCTGAAAGAGTAACTCTATCGTCATGCAAAGTTCAAACGCTTTTACAGGTGACCCATAAGAACCAACTGCAATTCAAAACTAGGAACAAAAAATTGTGCTGAAAGATCTAACATTAATACAGCTAAAAAAGGCATACCACTGGAATTTATACTCTCCAAAAGTATTCTGAAGCAGACCTGCATACACTCTACATCTTCATTTTCAAACATCCGGCCTCGAGTTGTTAAAGTTGTGACAAAAAAAAGAAAAGGTCTCAATAAACTGTTGGAAATCCAAGCTCTGTCTGTAGGAACTGGTTGACAATTGAGCATTTCCAGCCATTCTTCACGAACTTGTGCAGCTACCTTCTTCATTGCAGTATAGCGTCTCCAAACCCTCTACAAAAGGTTTGACAAGTCATTCCCTATCCATGTAAGTAAACCAAGCAACAATACTTGAACATTTGCATGCTGTGACATGCGTGCTGTCACGTGCCAGGTGCCACAACAATATAGTAGGTATACTAATACTACTATAAAGCATACTAATGCTTGTATCAAACTTACAAATTACAATTCATTGCCATTGTATGTATCCAGAGACAATGTGAGTACGTTACAGCCATATAAGTTGGCAAGTCACTTGTGTACAAGTCATATGAGGTCAGATACATCAAGAGTTGAAAGTTTATCGACAAATAAACAAGTTTTATAGATCGAGACATACTATAGCCATTTCATAAAATTAGATTGTCTAGTGAAGATCTATAGTAAATAAAGTAAAACTTCCTCTCCATTTTAAGATAACACAACACTAATACACGATCACCACATCATCTTTTTCTTGTCATATCCTATTAACACTTAGAATTCTAACACAATCCGGCAGTGCATGACGGTACTATCTATATCTATACTATCACATATGTAAAAGCCAAACTGTCACCCCAAATTTAAGATTAAGTAACACCTATAGAAAAGCATCACATCAGCCCTTTCCCCAATCTGATAAAAAAAAAAAAAAAAAAAAAAAGTGAGACGTCACCTCTTTGCCACACCGAATACAAAATCAATGCACCACCAACACACACCTAAACAATCAGCCACCGCCAGCTATTGCCACCATCAGATTTTATTCTTTTTCTAAAGAAAACAAGAACCAAAGCTATCCATCGCCCTACTGTAGTTCTAGTTAGTTATAAAGTAGGTGCAGTGCATGAAAGTGTATTTATCTTTAGTCCAAAGTTTATCGTACGTATTTAACTAAGAACAATTCTATATAGTGTATCCAACTACTGTGTGTATCTGATAGTACCTTAGCTGATGTGAGACATCAACTAGCATTCGTACAAGTTGCCGCTTAGCAAAAGTAGTTCCAAATACATAGAATAACAACGATATTTAAAAATTCAGTAGACACAATAGAAGCGTTTTTAAGTTCGATACATACGATAGACTTTGTTATATACATTTCCAAACGGTGATCCCTTAGAAACTACAAGTCATCATCATCAAGTATATACTTATATTAATTAAAAGTGAAGTTATCAAATCAAGCTGCGTAAAGTAATTCGAGTAACATTTCGAAAGAAAAGCAACCTGAATAAATAGAGAAGCAACGGTTGCTCTTCGAATATAATTACGAAATTCACGCTCCTGTGTAACTTTCTCAAGTAAAGCATCTCTAGTGATCTCTTTTGCACTCGCACCGCGTAGGGATACCTAATTTCCAAACATTCAAGTTCTAATCATTTCTAATTTATCATTTACTATTAGACAGAGAATCGTATGTATAGATCGATTTTAAACAAAAAACTAAGTTGAATTATTATAAATGAAAAATAATACTGTACCTGATGTTTATGAGACCCGTCCATCGGGATTACTGTAATAGTCCACCGGATCAGAGGAAGAAAAATGTCATGAAAGGGGGTATGGAGTACAAATGTTTCTTTGTGACTTTGTCCAGATACCTGATTTGGATGACCTACGCAGCAATCAGTGTTTTGAAAACTTCTTTAAACAGAAAAAGGTAGTTACTATTAAGTTTTTTTTGGAAAGGTTAATTTCGCTGCAAACTAACTTTGTGTCGAAGAGTAAAAGATTTAGCATACGAGATTTAGCATACGTTAGTCCGCGCTATAGAGTTTCTTCGAAGTAGAATGGTCTATTTTGAGAAAAATCCCTTATTAATCCGTCTAAAAACATGACAATTAATAGGGATAGTAAACTATGTCTTTTGATGAACCTGATTATAACAAGTCAAGCTCTCATAAAGTCCTTAAATCCTATGTCCTTTTCAAAGTTTGAACACAAGACCTCATGTGAAGGGATGATCTTTCAACCATTGAACTAAAGCTCAAAGACATGTAGTTATTAGTTACTGCTAGAATAGTTTTAACTTTTTTCGAACAGAGTTTTTTTTAAAGAAATCTTTTGTTGCTAAAAGTAAGGTCACGTTTGGTTCAAAAATTCTGATAGAAT
>JANDBE010000001.1:49795742-49813037 GCA_024320915.1 Erigeron philadelphicus
TCGCATCCCGAGATTTCCGCCTTAGTCGGGGTGTGACAAAACCCATTGTGTTCCATTGAAAAACAAAGAAAAACACATTGTGTTTCTAAACTGAAACACATTTTGTTGAACAGAATGTCATCTAATAAATACCATGAAACATAATTGAACTGAAAAGAAAAGAAGAACAGAATTGACCTGTTTTAAATCAAGTACTTCCTCCTTAACATCGTCAACGACATCATGTCCTTCCTCATTTATGTTGTCAACAACATCAAGTTCTTCGTTGTTATCCTCTTGACGTGGAAAAATATCCAACATGCCAAACGATCTCATATAACACTCTACACGTTCTCGAGCTTGAAGGAGGTCGTTCCAGTTTATGAAGACCGGGCGATGTCGAGAAACAGGGATGTTCTCACATGCCATGCGATCAACGTAAAGCAGCTATAACATTAAAAAAAAATATACACATATTACAAAAAAAATTGATAAACTATTAGTAATCGAAACAATATAAAAAGACATAAACTCACACTTAATAATGTCGCTGGACCAGCATAAGGATTTTTATTTGGGTAATCTCTATCCCATTTGACTTTACTCTACGCCAATATACTTAAAAGGAAGTAACACCAATCAAAACTTTGTAGAACAGAATCTTTTGAAAGACATTGCAACAAATCTAACTTTATATACCCATTATTGTCCGACTCAACCATTGTGCTTACAAACAACATAACAATGTTGATCTTAAACATGTCACCAATCTGATAATCATTGTTGAACAGTGAAGCGAAATCTGTAGGACGCACTTTCTTCCCTATATTAAAATGTCCTAGACATTCTTTCTCTAAAGCATCACTTGAACTTTCTTCAATGTCATAAATGTTTGTTGAACCCATGGGAAGTCCAAAAACATCATGGATAGCTTGCATGTCGCATTCTATACTAAAACCTAAAAGACTGCCGAATCCAATTTCTTCAACAAACTTACGTTGATTAGGATTCAAAGAAGTCATGACAGCAGAAAACTGAGCTGGTGATGTTCGTAACCTGATGTTACGGATGCCTTCTTCCTTATCATCCTCAACTTTAACAATGGTTTTCTTGAGTCTTTTAGAATCTGGTTTATGACTTGTTTCATCTAAAAAAAAATTTACATTCAAAAGACATAAAAAATTACGCATCAAACTATTCAATTAAAAAAAACACTTCTTACAAATAAGTGTTGGAGGCTAAATGCTATAGTGGGCTAAAAGCCCAATACGCAAGGTCTTTATAATTTAGAACACATTGTGTTTTCAATTCGATAGTTCTTACAGTGTCCATACATCAGATGCTTCAAACCCAAAACACATTTTGTTTTGAATTAGATAGTTCTTACAATGGCCACACTCAAGGTGTTTCTAATTCAGAACACATTGTGTTTTGAATTAGATAGTTCTTACAAAGGCCATACAGAAGTTGTGTAAATTCTAAAACACATTACCCTGCGTTTTAAAGTAAAGTATACAATGACAATACACATTTTAAACAAGATGCAAATATGAAAGAGAATTTACGAATGCTAATGATTTAAAGTAGTTCATACAGAAGCAATTAAAAGTTGTAAGTTGTAACCCGCCCCCTACCTCGAATATTAAAAATCAGAGTTGTAGGATATATGACCACTTTGTAGATGATTTCATGATTATCAAGTCTAGTGTTTAGGCTATTCTCTATCTCTATCTTAACTTCTAGTATTTATGGATGTATCAAGTATCAAAAAGCAAAACTGTTTATGTCGAAAAATAAAATATCATTAACTTATTGAACAATGAAAAGTCCTTATGTGTAAGATTTGAGTGACTTCAGCTAATGACTGTATTGTTGTATTATCATGAATGCAGAAGCTTCAGAACTACTCGACTTGAAAGTTCTTGAAAATATATACATGTCATGTGAACAAAACATATTGCATAACTCCTACTTTTTTCTTGACAAATGGAAAATACATAGTCATTGGTTCACAAGATCACTGTGTCTACATTAGGGATCTACATGTGAAAACATTGCTGCAGAAGCTATAAGGCCATATTGATACAGTTATTTCTATAAATTGACAACCAAAAGACAACATAATCGCTTCTGCATGGCCTATTGGTGACATTGATAACTTGTTCCTATTTAGTATCATGTGCTACGTCATAATTCGAGATTTTATCAGTGAACATAACTGTATTCTTTAAAACATGTGACATATTTGTACAGGTTGAGTTAGTTGTGTAAAAAACTATTCGAATTTCTTTATCGGCTTTAACACGAAATATCTAAACTAATATTCCATACAAAACATATCCAATTACAATAATTCCGACATAAATAAGGTGCATTAAACTAATAAAGAACAAATTTCTTATAACATATAGATCTGAATTACAGAATTAACTAACATCACACATATATATATATATATATAACAAATCAAGTAAGAAATTAAAAATGATGTCAGAAATATAACCTAAAAAGAGATTAAACCTAAGTTAATAAAATAAAGAGTAAAATAGTTAGAAATTATACCAGATTCAACAAAAGATTTGATGGATATAACCTCCGGTTTAACCGTCACATATAGTTTTTTATTAGGAGTGGAAGATTGAGACAATATCACCATTTTTAGACGTGAAAAACGAGATTACAATCTATTAAACTGAATTAATCGAGAACTAGGGATACTAATACACGTCGGTCGGAAAAAAATGTGGCCGGAGAAGAATTGAGAGCGGGGAAACAGGGAGAGCAAGAGAAATTAGGATGATAGTTGGTGGAGAACGAGATTAGAATAGATTAAACTCGATTAATCGAGAAGTATGATTGATAATACACGCCGCCGGAGAAAAGACGGTGATCGGAGAAGAAATTCCGGTCAGAGAAAGAGAGAGAAGCGAGAGAGAATTAGGGTTTCAAAAAAACAGATGTGAGATTTGTGAGAAAGAAGAAAAACACTTGGTGTTTGGGGGGTTTTGTTCACGGGGTTAAAAGACAAAAATACCCCTCCGTGTTAAATTTGTATTTAGAGACTAAGTTTTAATCTGAGTCATTGATCATAATGGATGGATGGCCGGGATCCGTTTTCTGATTTTCACAAAAAAAAAAGTTTGCAAATGAATGTTTAGCTGATCAAGATAATGTACCCTAGCCTTTCATACGTGTATATATATATATATATATATATATTTGTATACCTTATTTTCTCAAAATCAACAAAGTAGACTTGTTCATCAGCGGTGTTTACCCTTTCTTAATGGTACTTTTCCAACCTCCAATATCACATATAGGGGGTGAGCAAAATCGAAAAATAAACCACAAAAACTAAAAAAAACCAAAAACCAAACCGAAAAACCAAACCGCTATAAACCATTACAAATGGTTTGAAATTTTAAAAACACACAATAATAGTTTAGTGTTTGGTTTTAACTAAAAACCGCACCAAACCGCACCATACTCACCCCTGGTTGTAAAATAATAATATTAGAGATGGCTCTTTGGCCTTCATACTTCTCTGCTCGTCGCCCTGCCGGCCCTCCCGATTTTACATGTCTAGATTTTGAACAAAAGTGAGCTAAGGATACTACTTACTACCTCTTATCTCTTTTTTTTTTATTATTTTTATTTCGTGTTATTTTCGAATTATTATTAGTTTTGGTTTTGTGAATATTGAATTGTTTGTAGACGTCAGTTGGTAACGGAACTCATGAAATTACGTGAACTGTGAGTCTTTTCTTTCTTTCTTTCAGTTTTTATATATAATAATATTAACAATAGTTTTTCTTCTACTTCTACAATTCTGATTCATGTTTGTTGGATAACTTTTCTAAGTATTTATAAACACTCCCGGTTTCTTTGTAGTTATCGAGTGTTGCCGGAGATGTTTGATAATATCGAGTCCAAAGACAAATAGGGCCTTCACATCTAAAAAAGAAAGAATTGTGAGTATTTAGAATTTATTCAAGTTTTTTTTTATAAATAGTAGTAGCATATTGATTATTGTTTTTAGTAATATATTCTAATTTATCCCAATTACTTTGTTTTAATTACTAAATATAATGAATTGATGGATTGATCATATTCAAAGAACGATGCTTGGGGAATTGGATAAAGAGGAGGCCGACGATCTAATGAGTCCTTCTTTGGAAAAAGCGTGAGTATCCAGATTTTTTTTTCCTAATTTTTTTAAACTAGTAGCATATTGACTACAACAACAACAACAAGACCCAATCCCTGATCGGGGTACGGGGAGGTGAGTTGTAGACAGTCTTACCCATACCGAAAGGTAGGGAGACTGCTTCCATAAGGACCACCGGCCATATAAAGTAAACTCGAAAAAAGTGTAAAGAGATTAGGTTACATACCTACCTGTCCGTCCAAAGAAGCATGGGAAAGTAAAAAATTACCTGTTTACAGAAAGTGTCCCAGGCGTAGTGGGGGAGAGTAGCCGGCATGCAACCTAAAAAAACTTTAACACAGGTTTGACAATACATATACCAATAGCATACGACATAATAAACATCCTAGAAATTATAAAACATAAAAACACAGTCTAATGCCGAAGACCCAAACCAATGGTTTGGCCGCCCAAAAAAAAGGCAACACACATATAGATATGGAAAACGACCATGCCAGACAAAAAACCTGCACATAACTACCTGAAAAACTTAGGCCATCTAACCAAACTAGTACTAGTCCTCCCATAAAACTCTAAGAAAAAAAACCCTACAACTAATTCTATTCCCCTATAAACTCTCATAGGTCATGTCCTCCTACCGACTAAGCAATTTGGGGGTCAACAACGCTAGAAGTAACCTCCCCCCCTCGGTTTGGGCGGCCAACCACTACGGAGGTCACAGAGAAACCAAAATCTAAGTAAAAAGAGTCTAAAAAAATATTTAAAAAGTCTAAAAATAACCTATTCCCATATGCCTTTCCCTCCTTGTCCACTTCTTCCGCCATATATCTCTTGCGGCCTCCCTTTACTAGTCGTTCCACCTCCGTCTACCTACCTAACATCGAATCCCCTAGTTAGGACCAAACCTCCTGGGCAACCGTCATTCACCTCCTTGGGCAAGGCCATATGGGAAAAAGAAGTCTATTTTAGTAAAACCTACCATAACCTACTGCTCTACTCTAATCCTAATTCTCCAGGCTGTCCTATCTAACGCCATGTCCTCCGAAAGATCAAGCTCTATTAGGTCCTTCGCTAGTCGATCCTCCCACCTCAACTTAGGTCTTCCCCTTCTTCGTATGCCGTCAACTTCAATAGATTCCGTTCTCCTTAGTGGTGCTGTTTGGTCTCTTCTCCTAACATGGCCAAACCATCTCAGACGTCCTTCCCTTAGCTTGTTTATGATGGACCCTACTAGTAGCATATTGACTGATATTTAATAAATGTTGTTTGAAGAACGATGATGTTGGACTTGGACTCCGAGGAGGCCATAAAACTGCAGGAAAAATCTTTCAAAAAATAGTGAGTATTTAGAATTCTTTGGTTTTTTATAACTGGTAGTAGCATATTAAACGTTGTTTTCATAGTGAACTAGAGGCTGAGAGATTTGAGAAGCTTGAGTGGAAGGACATTGGTAAATTCGTGGAGGAGATATCCATGGAGGATGAGGATGAGGAGTACTAAGTTCCTCGAAGTTTTAAGCATCATATACATTCATTTGAGGGTCCCGTGTATCCATCTTCTTATAATGAAGAAATTTTTATAGACAAAAAGTTTAATGAATCTGATGATGATGGAAATCTGAAAACGTACGTACTTAGGGGTGACACAGAAAGTTTAATAGAGATGAAGGGTGAAGAATATCGGAAGAAGATGGAGCAACTTCGGGAGAGGCGGAAACAAAGACTTGTTTGATGAATATGTTAATCACTTGATTGTAGAAGGATGATATGAGATATGATGATTGATCCTCATTCAGTCATTTGACCCTAGAACACCTTACTTTTTATTGTAATCTGATGAAAGAAGACTAGTTAGTATTTCATGAAGTATGTTTCTTTTATCATCCGTACATTTATGGTTTTGTTGGGGGAGACTTGTCTTTATATGTTTTCTATGTCTTAATTAATCTAGTATTTTATCTGATTCTTATATTTTTGTTGGTTCTTATAGTAGTGTGATATAAGTGGAAGTAGTTACGGACTGCTTATAAACCTTTAATATCATGTTTTTGATATATAGATTTTATATAGATTTATAACCAAACATGTTGTTGGTAATAAAGGGAGGGTTACTATGATGAATTGGAAATAGCAAAAGCTGAATCTGTTAAAAAAATGGATCGGATGGAATGTTAGTATGAAGTACTTGTGCAAGAGCATGAAGAAAAAAGGATTCTGGGGGAGTTTCAGGACCTCAGAAACGAGCATTTGACATGTGTTCAGATTATTTCTGCTTGCAAAGCTGAAACCGAGTCAATACGGAAGGAAATGAACAACATGAGTTCAGTTAATAATGAGCTGCTTGAAAAGCGGTCCACAACTTCTGACCCAGCAGTCAGACGGGCTCGTTTGAATGAATCACTCGACTGCAGTGGGTCAACTTCAAAAGGATCTCGACATGCTTTCTTTCCAAGTTTTGTCCATGTTTGAGACCAATCAGACCGTGATTAAAGACGCTTTTACCTGCACTTCACAACCGTCTTCCAAACATCTCTCAGGTGGTGATGTACTTTCAGATCGACGACCTGAAGAAATCTCTTTGCGGGTTTGTAGGAGAAAAACAAAGAAGAGCTTCGGGAATTATGCTCTGCAAACTTACAGTTGGACGTGTATTCGGAAACTTTGAGGAGACATTAGTTAAGTCAAGTGCTCATATACAAAGAACAAACAAAAATTACAAGAATTAGCAGAGCCGTTGCAACTTTTGAACAAATAGAGGTCTGTTTTGTTTGAAGACATTCATTGCCAAATGCATATTATCTCCCGAAATGCAAATGATTTGTATCTACAAAACCAAATGTTGGTAAATCTTTCAAACGAGAATTTTATCCTAATGTAGAATTCATGAGTTAAACTTTGTCAAACAAAGCCATTCAGAAAGAAAGAGATACGGATGAATTGTTGTTCAAGCCCGCTCTCCAAAAGACATTTGGAGAACAGTGAAATGGTTTCAACACATCTTCCTTCATTCCGTGGAACTTGAGCTGCAAAAGATGTCAATTTGTTCCACCTTTAACCAACTCAGCTACGCATCTAGGGGATACACAATACACATTATTATAACAAGGTTATTATGTAAGGCTATTATAGTAAGACCATTATAGGTATTTGTATAGTTTTATTGTAGGGTAGTTTGTATATCTGGTATTTGTATAGTGAGGCTTTTTAAGCAAAACGGGAAAAGCTAATTCACGCAATTATTCTCTCAGCGGTTTGGGTTATTTGTCGCGTAAGAAATGAGAAATTATTCAACCACAAGGCTGTCACTATGGAACACTTGCTGGACCAGGTCAAAGTCATTAGTTTCTTATGGGTCAAGAACAGAGATAAACTCATTTTAACTTCACGGGATCAGTGAAAAACTTTTGATACCTTAAGTTTGGGCTTTAAAACTGTCACTTATCACCTTGCAGGGTGTAATTATTCATAGTAGGTCTTAATCAAGTGGTAACCTAGTTATAAAATTGTGTAAATACCTTTTTTTGTAACAATGAATATAATTTTTCAAATTTTTTTGAGTTTCACAGACTTAGCCTTACCTTGCAGTGGTAAAAATCCAAGTTAAGTGGTTTCTAAACTTTGCAATCTCAAGTGGTTTCATTTTGTGACAGGACCATAATCACAAAACTTCGGAACTTCAAGTAAAAGACAACAGTAGATAAATTAAGTCCCCAAATGCTGGCGCTTTCAAATCTCATATGCTCCTATTCTAAGCTCGACAGATTTGGAAAGCCGCCAAAACTTGGTGGAGGACAAAAATGACATTTGTAGAGTTTCAACTCTAGAACACTACAAACAAAATGCCATTTAGTGAAACACAAAAAGTGTCATTAAAGTCAAAAAAGTGCCACTAAAAGCGGGATTAGGATGCAGTGGCACACAAAAAAAGTGCCACTAAAAGCGGTGCCACTAAAGACTTTTAGTGGCACTTTTTTTAAGTGTCATTGCAAGTTCTTATGACTATAGTGGCACTTTTTTTATGCCACGGTAGCTAAAATTGCTATTGTGACAAATAATGTGTGCCATTAATAACTTGCGAATTTTGAGCCATTCAAATGCTATTAGTGGCACATAACTTCTGTCAATATAAAACAATTGTATCATGTTATTTTACACAATCAACACAATCAACAAATAATATACAATACATAAAACCTTCTTGATATATATAATATTGCATGATACAGCCCACGTTCATTCCGTCAATAAAGTCTCAGTAATTCATAGAACTAAGGTTTCAAAAACATACATTTGGCTCATCTAACAAAAATCTTAAAAATCTAACAAAAAACTCATCTGAGATGCCACAATTCATTTAGATAAGCACTTCTTCAGGCCACATGCAAGATAGAACTTTTCTAACTCTGTAAAACAACATCACTAACTACTTCCTCCTGTAAAAAGAAAGACAAAATTTAGTATGAAAATAACTAAAAGCACTAATAAAATGTTTCTACATGTATAATTGCAAAAACCAGAGGCTTGTAAATAATTACCACAATTAGAATGGATTCCAGGTGATAAGGAATATTGTTTGGGAATGTAGTAGAAGAATCAGAGATCTAGCACAGGTTTAGAAACACTTAGGTACTACATGGGGTAATAAAATGTAGAATAAGAATTTAGTGATATATAATGTATGTACCTGCAAATTCAGCATGTTAAGGACTCCAGACAAGTTTGTGTTTGGGATATGTTCTTGAAATAGATTCAATAAAGTGCTCACGGCAAGTTTTGTAGTAGACAATTCATTTTGTGTGGTAGCCAAATCAGTTTTAAGCTGTTCAACTGTTTTTGGCTCTGCAGAATGTGAAGCACCACTCTCCTTAACAGCCGTAATTCTTCCTATTAATCGGATATACCCCCTTTTTCCTGGTCCTTTGACTTTAGCGTAGTCATCATTTGAAAAATCATCTTTGTCCCGTACTGTATTTGTAGCCTCGTTTGCAAGAGCTTTTAAAGAAGCCTGCATAACACAAAAAAAAAAGTTCTCACTGTCATACATAAACGAGTTGTCAGCTCAACAAACATACAATCTATAAAGTACACTACCACAACTTGAGCAGCCTTGTCATCCGTAGTACTACCATTATCATGAGTGCAACTTTTTATATATAGCTCTCCTCGTGTTAAGCTTACTCCATTATTATATATCTCCTGTAGCAGTAACATTTGTACATTAATGCCAATATTAAAGCTGTTGTATAACAATAAAACGATAAAACTTAGATTAAATTTAATAATACCGCTTCATGAGCAAGACGAGCAAATGATTTTGTTCTAGTTATATGGGGCTCTTCCATCTTTTTATGACTTTCTTTTTTGATCACATGTTCTCTGAATAGAGTTAAATAATAAGTACATAAACAAAAAAATGCCATTATAACATTTGACTATTAGTGGGTTAAACAAAAAAAGTGCCATTATAACATTTGATTATTAGTGGCATAAACTATAAAAGTGCCACTATAACCTTTGAATTATTAGTGGCACATATAAAATGCCACAAAAAGGTACGATTTAGTGGCATATAAGGGATATGCCATTAAAAGTATATGCCACTAAATGGCATTTTGCTTGTAGTGACAAGAGATTCTGATGCAGATCTTTTAACAATCAAATGGCAATGGCATAGACTAGTTTGATCAAAGAAAGCAGAATTTTTATTGATTGACAAAACCAATATTGATAATAAAAATAAGTATCATGGAATGGGAATATCTTCCAGCCTTTAAATAAGAAAATGAACAACACAAAAAAGAAAGTCAAATCTCCAAAAAGGAAAGTCTAAATCAAATTAATTATGCAAGGAAATCAATAATAAAAGATAATTGTGTCAGCGTTAATGGTCAACTAATTGTGCCAGCATTAATTGCCAGCTAATCGCCTCCTCCTCTGATAATGGTCAACTATCTTGATAGCTGGCGGGTCAGTTTTGGCAACTCGGGTTGGATCAGTCTGACCCGGATCAGGTTGGGTTTGGTTGGATGCACCTGCATCAGATTCTATGGGTAGGCAATCTAAGTGGTGTACTAATGTATTAATGAGACTCAACTCCTTAATTCCTTTTCTGGACTAACAACCAAATGAACAAATTAGTAAGGCATATCGTTGAGATACCTGCCAGGTAGATCTATGTATTTCATCACCATCAAATATAAGGTAATTTCTAAAGCCGTCAAATTGGCAAAAGTCCAGAAAAAAAAAATCAGGAATTAAATCATAGGTTCACAAACCTGAAACTACTTAACTTAAACTAATTAAGGCGAGGATCACAGTAGTCTCAAGAGTCAGGGAAGCCTCGAATCATATTAGAAGCACAACACATTTATGTCGTTTGAATCTTTGATAAATAAGTGTGAGTAGACTTTCAAGTTTGACGTCTTTTAATACAGGCAATGATCATGTTTCAGTTTTCTGCATAGTCTTCTACTGATACATAGACATGGAATACCAAAATTGAAAGTTGAAACGCATAATGATCAAATCTTCATTTCATGTCAAATGTGAGGTCTCGATCATGTTTCCTAGATGTCAAATGCTAACTTAATTACATTACATTACTAGCATCTTCGTTTCTCCTTTTGACAATTTATTAACAAAAGGTTTTTCCAAATACTAATATCATAACACCGTATCGAAAGAGTTTTTGCTAAGATAGTAGATGGGAAAAACAGGAAATGTAATATTAGTCCAAGAAGATAACTTCGGCTATTGGGGAGGCTCGATGGAGCTTCAACAACTTGCTAGCGAGCTTATACTTCTCAGTTTCATTATTCTCTATGGACTCGTCGAGTAGAATTCTGATGCTCTTTAGCATGGGGGAACAAGCCAGTATATACTTAATCAACCATACTTCATTTTCCAGACCTTTTACATATTCTAAATCCACATTCCGAAGCTGCAGCTGCCCCATTGTGCTGCAGTCTACCTCTGGAGGAAATATGGTAGGTATCGGGATAGCATTCATGTACATAGCCTACATAATAAAATAGTATTCAATCATTACATATACGTATATATATATATATATATATATATATGAGACTTTTAAGAAGGGCAGTATTATCAATAAATATTGACTTACGGTGATATAAAGGTATTGCAAATTTGGGCTGATAAAAAGCAACCCAAAGGCACATGAAAACATGGAAACACTACTAAAATCCATCTCGCGTAAAGAAAGTTGCTTGAGGAATGGAAAGGTGGCAGAGACCCGATTTTGAGAAAAATCTTCTGGCAGAAACTACAATGATACATAGAAAGCCGCTTTAACTTGATGAAAGTATTCAATAATCCTAGTCTCAATATTGTGTAGGTGAAGTTTAAACACCCAATTTAGCCTTACCTTGTAGTTTTCAAATTCTAAATAAAGCTCCTGAAGTTTTGGAAGACAGGACAAATGCTGGAGGACAGTTGAAAGTCTGATGTTGGTCATATTGTCAAGCATACACAATGGCAAATGTATCTTCTTCAGATTTTTCAGTTTTGCAATCTCAACCAATTTCACTTCCCCTATAAGGTTGCTATTCCAAATTTCGAGGGTCTCAAGCAAGGGAGACTGCGCAATTAATTCCCCATATTTGTGGTCTCGAATGCTTACATCATGCAAGTCTAAAGTCAATAGCTTTGGAAAACCACGAAAATAAGGCGAAGGAGACAAAACACAGCATTCAAGCTTCAAATGTTTCAATTCTAGACAGGAAAAAAGATGGGTAGGAAATTTAGCCGGTGTTTTATGGCAACGTAGTAAAGTGAGTTCCTCAAATCCTCGTATTTTAGAGAGAAACATAACCCAATGATTGATATCCTCAACATCCAATTCGATCCAATCAGGTTTATGCAGAACGAACTTTGTAACTTGTTTAAGATGAAGAAGAAGTCTATTTATATCCGTTTTATCAAAGTGTCGAGGTAAACTAGCAAAGAAATAGTAATCAAGTTTGAGTTGGGTGAGAAAAGTCCACTTAAATCTCCAACTTGGTGACAAAATACTAGTCGCCACCGCATCTTTCAATGGCAAATGATCCATAACATTAGCAATCACAATATCGGGCATGCTGCTAACAATATCTTCTCCTTCTTTTGGTGAAACTTTGTAGCGATGATGAACCACTTCCATTATTCTAGAAGCAAGATTTCATTTTTAAAAAAATCAGATCTTATAACATGTTATTATAAGTTTAGATGGCTATATAACGTTTAAACTGCTCCTAAATATAACTTTAAATGTAACTTGTTACTTTGATTTCCCTTTCTATGATAAATCAATCAAATATAATTAAATTATATTACAAGCCAATGACAACCGGAATAAAGACCAACTTGGGACAATCCAAGGCAAATCGGACCATATAGGTCAATTAACTCGATTGCGTTTTGTATAAGTCTAATAAAAGTGTGTGTATATATATGTATCACATTATCACGTAACTCATAAAAACTGATTCCAAATACAAATTAGACTAAGCAGTCTTCCCCAACCTTAGTAGTGAACTACAAAGTTGTAGCCTACTGGGTTGTGCATCTATAGATGGGTTGTGCATCTACTGTAGATTTTATATCCTGACTCTTTACAGTCGATTTATTACAAATTGTTTTATGAACAGTCAGCAAATAAAATAAAATAAAATTTAACCAAGAATGCGTATAACAAGTTATAATTATCACACTTACATGTAGAATTGTTAACAAACCTATATCCATGAAAAAACATCCATGTGTGGATTAGGGACTTCAATTAAACAAGTGATCATGATAACCAAATCTAATGATCATTTAAAACAATTAAACAAGACACGACCTAGGACCTTTCTTCTACCAATTTCTAGACCATAGACCTTTGTTTGTTGATTCTTAACCCAAAAGTCGCCCAAAACGCTGATTAAATTACTGTAAACGAAAATGAAAATACTGCGTTTTTAGATCCAGCTTTACGTTTATTTACATAAGTATTAAGTAGCTATACTTTTGTTTTTGAACACTCAGAGTCTGTTCGTCCCACTTATCGGCCCCTACGTCCTTTGAGTCCGACGCCATTCAAATTTTCAGGGAACCGCAAGGGGGGAAAACATCCTATTAATCCGTCAAACGGCACAACGATTAACAGGACTAAACCTCACCCTTCATAATTCGAACCCGGAGTTCCCTAGGCCCAAGACCCTCATGGGACTATGGGAAGACTGAAATACCACTTAGCTATACTATTCAATGGGTCGTGTTTGAATATAAGCATATTAATCACGTAATATGGAAGAGTAATCATGTAGGGTACAATTAACTAACATACTAATAAATAACTTTAATTACCTTTACTTTGTTTTGGATTGAATTAAAAAACAAACTCAAAAACACGAATAGATTGCTCGATCTTGGATCACCAAATACCAACCACTTCCCTTCTGTTTCTTTACTTGTTCGAAAAGGAGTAAGAACCAAAAAGATTATTTCTTCCTTCTTTTTTTTTTTTTTTTTTTCTCTCGGCGACCAATTTCCGCAAGACCAAAATCTTTGTGTTTCTTTTTGTTGTGTAAAGCTTCGGCCGAGAGAAAACCAAAAAGGTTTTTATATTAAATCTGATCAACATCATTAACTAAAATAAAAATACTCCGTAGTAATTACCAAAAGTATTTAAGGTGATACTAAAACCCATAGTTTTCGACTCGTAACTTTTGACTGGACTCGAAAACATGATTTTTTGACTCGTGACTCGAAACGTGAGTCGACTCGTAAGAGTCAGGATATTTTTAAGTATCACATAATATTGTATAATTATATATGTGACGTCTTTAGAAACAACATATAAGTTTATTATCTTGATAAATTTATCAAAATATAACATATTCAATAGTTTTGAGTTATAAACTTACAATTTCTCTCTATATCCGCAATAAAAAAATCAAAATTACATCGATAACATACGAAATAATGTAAGAATTAGTATAATATATATCAATAGTATCAAACTACAATAATTCTAAATTTGCGACTCGTGACTCGGTCCAACTTTACAGTACGACTCGTAAGAGTCTGGACAAAAACGAGTCATCCAACGAGTCAACTCGTTTTGGGTGTAAATCGACTCGACTCGTGACTCATAAGAGTTTGACAACTATGCTCCAGATTCGTTCACTTAACATCTTTTATATCTTTTGATGATCGGGTATTCGGGTGTATTGAAATTTATGAAATCGGATCATTCATTGTCATGGCTAGACACAAGTTTTACCCACATAAACCTCATCCAAACACATCATATATACATGGACCAAATTTCAACTTCACTGCTCATTGCTCAACAAACACAAATGTGCAATAACTTTTATCATTAATCCACAATATAACTCTATAAACTATATGGATTATTCCTTTAACAAAAACAAAAAAAGAAAATTAACAAGCACATTAATCAGAAAGTTAACAATAAAATTTGACCCCTGGTATCCCGATAGTATTTTTGATAACTCGACTAGATTATTAATGATAGGGCCCACTTTTACTCTACCAGATTTGCCAGACAGGGGCTCATACTATTTTGGAACGATATGGTCGAGATATCAAAATTTTGGGTCTAGATACACCAGTAAAATTTAAAGAAGAGCAAGAATATCGTCAGCACTACTAGAAGTAAAAGCACCACCTTCTTCAAGATTCAAAACCTTGACAACACCATCTTCAACAAGCATTGCATATCTTCTGGACCTAACCCCCAATCCAATCGCATTATCGCTTAAATCCAATTCACACCCAATCGCTTTCGTAAAATCGCCGTTTCCATCGCTCAACATCAAAACCTCATCCCCCACATTTCTATCAGCCTTCCATGCTTTCATCACAAATGCGTCATTAACTGAAATACACGCTATCGTGTTTACCCCTTTTTTCTTTAACTCCGATGATTTCTCGACGAACCCCGGCAGATGTTTTTGTGAACACGTGGGTGTGAATGCACCCGGGACAGCGAATAGTATTGTTTTTTTGGATTTTGTTAAGTCTGAGATTGTTGTTGTTTGGAGTTCGTTGTCGGAGTCGAAATAGGATAATGTGGCATCTGGGAGTTTGTCCCCGACAGAGATTATGGCGGTTATGATGGTTGTTGTTTTTTTGTTGGATTTGAGGGTGTGGCGACGGAGAGTGGTGGTGGTAGGGTGGAGAGAGTATGAAAAAGTGGCGGAGATGCGGTGGGGTTTGGTGGTGGAAGTGAGGCCGGAGAATGGGAATGCGGGTGATGATGTTATGGTGGCCATTTTGTTAATTTGGTTACGTTTTGGAAATGTGAGGTTTTGAAGGGATGTGTATCTGATATATGATGATAACAATTAGTAGGATTTATTTTATATTATATTATTTAATATTTTTGTGAATATAAAATAGCGGGTCGAGATTGGATCTTAAATTGAGTAGATGATAATAACATGGATGGTGATTTGGATACTAGTATAAAATGGACGGAGGAAATTATGAAGTGAGCTTGGATGGTGGTGGCACGTGTAAGCAAGCTACATGTCAAATAATATTTGGGGTGATTGAGAATTTGGGATTCTCTTTACAACATAAAAAATGAAAAGTATACACAACAAAAATTTGTAATTTATAACAATTAAATGTATTTTTTATATAATATACAACTGTTTGAAGCAGACAATTATTGTAGATGATAAATTTAAGTTACAAATATATCATTTCCTATAAAAAAAAAAAATCAAAGACAACATTGTTATATACTTATTCTTTTTATAAAAAAAATCATTTGGATGTCTAGAGTCCAAGTTGAAATTGTTCGATTACATTTGTCAAGGTAATTAAAACAAGTGAACGGATGACTATTATGTAATGTATGATGTATCTAACTTGAGGCTTGACTCAAATATATGAGTCATAAGTCATAATTAGAGTAATTCTATAGCCATTTAAAAAAAAAAACATTATGAACATCTTTAAAATACTATGAAATAAGATTTGAACTTTTGAAGGCTAATGTGACGGTGTTTTTTTTTTTTTTTTTTTACCCTTACTTGTAGCTATTATTCTAGAAATCAAACTAATTCCACTTATAAGAATAAAGGAGATTTACTATTATTAGTCAAGTACTACCTTATTTTAGACTATGATCTACGGTAATTGTGAGAACATTAAGTGGAAGTATAATCTTTAGCTTGTAACGAATTGTGGGGTTTTTTTTGGAATGATACATGATGGACTTGGATAGTTGGATTACTCAGTATTGTCAGCGTTCACGGATATATAAAGGGTCGTCTATTACCATTAAAGTTGTACCCCGAATAGTCGGCTTTACTCATCGACAAAAACATTTTAAAGGGGCAATAATGTTTCAAAAAGGACTAACATCGTAAAACCTTTCAAATTACAAGGATTAAAAAGTAAACCCCCGAGTTCTCAAAATTCGCAGCAGAAATGGAGAAGAAAGAAAAAAGACTTTGTGAATCTAGAGTGAAAGTGACACACACGACCAGTAGATTATTAAAAGTAGAAGGAGATATGGACTTCGTATTCACCTCCCTTCTCATATCTTTCATTCCTTCCCTCACTTCTGTACGTCACTATATCTATATCTATATATTTTCTTCATTATTCTTATTTTAAACTCCCAAATGATATTATTTATAGATAGATTTATACATTCTATACGTATATATGCAAATTTACTTGTGATTGGTACAATAATCAGTGTGTGTGTGTGTGTGTGTTTGTTAGGTTGGTTTATTGTTAGGGTTCTTTTGTTATCTGGGAATTGCTGGATCTGTTTTACCCGGAAAGCTTGTTCCCGGGGCGATTTTATCCGATGGAACTCGGCTACATTATCGTTGTAATGGTAACTTTCTCTTTGTTTATCTTTCTGTATTTTAGTACTAGAATGATATAGAGAGTTTTTTTAAGTGCTTTTTGCCTTAGAAGATAGTGTTCAAAATAAGCAGACATTCACCCCCTAAAGTAAGCTAAAATGCACCTACTAGCCCGATGCTTTAAACTGCGTTCCGGTTTCACGAAAACGCAGAGTAAGCTATACAAACTTTGAAAATTTGTAGAGTCCTTACTGAAATACTGCTAGGATTTAGAATGTATTAATAATGTCTAAAGGTGAGTGATTAG
>JANDBE010000001.1:49829223-49842812 GCA_024320915.1 Erigeron philadelphicus
AGGAAAACCTCAGGTGAAGCCTTGCACGTACCCTAGACAACGAGATGTTGACCATGAGTCGTTACAAGTATTCGGAGTAAAAAACCCCAAGACTTGTCATCCTTAAAGATCGAACTCAAGACCTTGGATAAAACTTAGTATGCTTCTGATCAGTTGGACTAGTAATTAATGGCGTAAAGTTGGTAGTTAACATATTTTAAAAGATAAGAGTTAAGTGTGTAAATTTAGTTCATTAAAAATAATTAGATAATTTTTTATAAGTAGTAAAGTTCAAGATTAGAACTTCTATTTTTCTAGCTTTTCGTAAGATTTTTATAATGTAATAACAATAATCTTTTTATAACATATATTATTAGTTAGTAATTTTTGTCATCACATTTCTTAGATTTATCAAAGATATATAGTTGGTTTCCACCCATGTACTTTCCATGCATAAAACCCAAGTATTAATATATCTTGATTTATCATGCGTAATAATCTTGTTATCAAAAAATTATTAATAAGTTATTTTTGGAGAAAATAAATGGTTTCTAAACACAAGTATTAATATTGATATCTATGTATATATAAAAAAAATGTTAGTGCAAATCCTAATAAAAGGCATTGACAAATTAACTTAGTATAAGTTTTTTATTTAGGCTTCTAACTTCTTTATCACAAAATAATGATTATTGTGTTTAAAACCACTTAGTCCATTTTCTTATATCCTTATCTGAATATATTTGCCATGAGGCGACTAATCAATCTATTTTGTTACATACATATAACCAAAGTATCATTAATTTAACTTAAATATGTTAACTGCATGGATTCGTGGTCTTTTTATTTAATCAAATCTTATCTTAAATTGTTAGACACACATCTTAAAGGAAGGCTGAAAGAGTTGTTCAAAAAAATGTACAGTATTAGTCAGTAATTACTAATTAGTAGTCAAAAGCATAGATGCATAAACCATCCAAGTTGACACGTGGCGCATGACTAGTAAAGTCTTGGCATGTGTTAACACACTCACATGGTTTGGTTAGTCAAGCTAACTCAACTCACATGATCCATATATATCTGTTGTTATCTCCTCATTGAATAAATCCAAGAATCACAAATGTACGATTTTACCCCTTATCCTTTTCAAAAACCAAAATCATTTCAGGACGTACAACAACTTGACATATATTTTAGTTTAATATTCCATGTATATATCCATGACACGACACGTCTAGAGGGATAAAAAAAATCTAAATTAAAAAGAAAAAAAAAGTTGTACGTACCAAACATATTTCACAAATTTCATGCATGCATTCACGCACTATCTATACTACTTTATAAAATATTACTGTATACGTTATTATCCACTCATATAATAAACTTGAACTGTACATATATAATCAAAAAAGTGAATATAAAGTTATTACATATATAATTTGAGTAAAAGTTCCCCACACATTAATTTTTTAAAATATCAACAACATGAGGACTTAATCATTTATTAAAAATATCAAAAAACATTACATGTAAAAGGTTTTTTTACTAAATTATTTGTATAACAACCTTTTTTTTAAAAAAGTAAGTGTCTATCATATATATCACACTACTCCGCAATTACGGAATAGCAAAACCGATTACAAAATATGTGACTTACATTAAAGACATTTCAATCCTCTCAAGTAATAATACAACTATTTTTTCAATCTACTCTTATACCATAAGAAACCTAAAGTCTTAACCTCAATAAAGACAAAATCACTATCTACCGACGTTTGTTCAAAACCATTGTCGTTCCTCTTCTTCCATAAACACCAACATGTAACAAAGACGATGCTTTTAAAGATTTTTTTCGCTTTCTTATCAAGTCCACCTTGTCATGCAACTCAATAAGATCCTTGACCAAAGACACCATAAACGGACCAACTTTGCACCATTGACTAACCTTTTCCCAAATACTTGCAGCAAATGTACAGTAGCATAATATATGGTCGATAGTTTCATCCCACGTTTCACAAAGCCCACAAAGAGTTGACCCAAAACTACAATTACGTACTTGGAGAGCTTTATATGTAGGAACACGATCAAGGGCAGCCCGCCACATGAAGACATCACATTTTTCCCATATAATAATTTACACGTATATATCATGTGTTGCTGCATGCTATACGCAATATAATGGGTTGTAACGGCGATTATTGAAGTATTATTTGATAATGATGTAAGACTATTTTTAGCAGTATCCCATTTCTTTTATTAGAGAACTATTTGAATTGAATGAACCATGAAAACTTTTAAATTATAACTTGGTGTTCATGTGTAAACATATTAATGCACGTATGAACATATCAAGTTATACATATTGTTACCTATGTGGCTATGTTCATACGTGAATAGTTCTCACATGAAACTTACCGTATATGAAAAATTTCATGTGAGAACCATTTGAATTGGAAAATTTATGAGAACTTTCATAATAAAACTTGATGTTTATATGTGATGATATATGTGAACAAATTCGTAAAACATATAAACATTTATACCTAACATTATTTATGTTCAAATGTGGATAATTATCACATGAACCTTACCCAATGTCTTAGTAGTACTTTTAGACTGACACACGAATAATGTTTCATTTCGAACCTTAACGACGAGTTACCTATTAATTCATTGTGAACTTATGAGAAAATTATAGGCTTACCTCATTATCTGGTGTAAATTTTCAAGAATCCTTCCAATGCAAAAGAACTGTTCGAGTCTCATAAAGACTTTGTTGTTGATCGTGTCAAGTTCAAACACATCAGCCTCATCATCCAACGTACAATTTGACCATTGGAAATTGCAAACGGTCGTGTTCTCTCCAACAATTCCCCGTAAATCGGATTTGTAGTAAGAGATGTCAAAGTCTAAAGCTTCTTATGGTTGTCAAACTGAACACAAACTCCCTAAATTGCTTGATCGAATTGGAGTACTTTAATATTTTGATTTCTAGTTTAAACATTTTTCTTCTGTAGCACTTTGTTAGCTTTACATTGATTAATAAAATTGATTTGAATGTAAAAGAAATAAAGGAAAGAAATAAAAGAATAGACAAAACTTGTTATTATAATCCTTCTGAGTTGAATCGTAAGTTTTTTGACAAAACTTGTTATTATAATCCTCATATCAAATGATTTACCTTTTATATTATAAAGAGAAAAAATTCCATATACTCGTACTTGATATAACAAATTAAATTTTGCATTTTATATTTTAAACGATAAATACTAATTGTGAGTAGTTAATGAAACACATGTTGATACAAGTTGAGATATGTATAAGGATTAACTTTTGTTTCAATAGATTGATGTTTCAGATACTAGATATGAAGATATAGTAGTGTAAACTTTTAATATACTTTTTGAAAAAAGTCAAATATAATATTATTTTATTTTAAACACAATTTTATATTAAAATAAGTCTGTGAAATATTGATGGAAATGAATGATGATGTAATGTCAAAAGAAACAAAATGAAACTTTATGAACCAATCATTGGAGATGCTCTTAGTTAGATATTAAATTCCGTGTACTTGACTGCACGGAATTTTCATTTATACATACATGCATGAACTTTTAAAATGTCAATATGGTGGTGGGCCCATTTTAAAAATATCATGTATCTTTTTCCTTCTCTTTTACAAATGAAACCTTATACTAGTGTATTTAATTCACTAGTATAAGGGCTCTCAACAGAATATAACTAACTTTCGTCTAGAATAACAACTTACTTTCGCCGGAGAACTGCTCCTTATAAACTTGCTGGAAAAAAGCAATGACTAAATATAATATATTTATAGTTTGTTAGCTTCTCTATATCTCTCTCATCAATCGGCAGAAACATTGCTTTTCCATTAATTTATCTCGCCGACCACCGACTAAATTAGATCTACAACCATAAAAATCAATATCCATAACAATTAATATCTCCGATCACCGAGGTTAGTCATTTCTGTCTTTCCGGCTATCAATTCAGCCGGCGACACTGGTTTTCTTACACACATAATTTGTTGAGTCTTCATGTTCTGTTTTTAATGTTTTCTTGTTTTTTTAATTATTAACACTTTTATCTTAACATTTATATAACAGTAATATCATTGTACTGTAAGATCTGTTGGTTTTTTTTTCTTTTTTTTTTTGATGTACCCTTTGTTTAATTTGTATAAATTTATCAGACCTGATCTATTCTTAATTTCTAATTATAACTATCGGGGGACCAAATTGCAGAATAATGTTTGAAGACGGTGGGGTTGATGTGAATTGTGAAGCTAAATCACATATATAATAATTAGTCGTAACTTTTTTCGGAAGAAAGAAAGATCGAAGTTTTTGTGTTTTAAATGGATAGAGAGGAAGAAAGTTCATGTTCGAAATCCGACTCGAATATGATGGGAAAAAACTGGCTCGGAACTCCTTTCGATGAGCCCATCTATGAAGAAACTTCAATGAGGAAAAGTGATTTAGGGTCAACAAGTCAAATGATTGATTTCAATACAGGAATACATGATAAGCTTTCCATGGATGATGGGGATACATGGCATAATGAAGTGTCTTTTAGAGATCTGCTTGCAATGGCTTCGATCGGGAAATTTGCCACTATTGGTCACGCTATCGGTACACCACAATGTGAGCACCATCATGCTATTTCGGTTTTTTATTTAGTTGTAAAATAATCTCACTTTGTGTATGCTAATGCATTAAATTAATGTTTAGTTTTTGTGGGGTGTTGTAGATGGGCAGGTAGACCCGTACGTGAGCACAGGGCTGTCCCTCGGGTTTACACCGGTGACACCAAATCAAGGCAGAAGAGCAGAGCAGCATAAACAGGTTGAATCTGAAATAGCAAGTTCAAATGAGGGTGAAAGAATGAATCTCAATCTTGCCGCAGATAAGGAAAAGGAAAACCTTGATGATGCTTCTACACTTGCTTCAGTGAATGAAGACGTGGAAAAAGCATCGACCGAACAGACCAATTTGAATGAAACGCCACAACAGAAACAAAGAAGAAGAAAGCATAGACCGAAAGTGGTTATAGAAGGCCAACGCAAACGAGCGAGGAAGCCCGCAACCCCCAAACCAGAAACCCCAAATGGCGGTCCTACCTCGACGGGGAAGAGGAAATATGTCAGGAGAAAGGGGATAGAAAAACCCACAGAAACGCCTGCAGAGGGGGATGTGAGTGTGACCGTCGATCCAAGCACAAGCACAAATCAACAGACCAAGAAAAGACGCAATAGAAAGATCAACTTTGATGAGCCTGAACAACAAACTGAAGTAAGAGATGAAAAGACACAACTTGAACACATGGCAGACAAAACAACATGCTCCGCACCCCAAAAACCAAAAACCCCGCAGCCCGGTGCTACCTCGAGGGGGAAAAGGACATATGTCAGGAAAAAGGGGATTGAAAAAGCCACAGAAACGCCCACAGTAGGGGAAGTGAGTGGAACCGTCAATCCGAGCACAAGCACAGATCAACAGACCAAGAAAACATGCAAGAGAAAGATCAACTTTGATGAGCCTGAGAAACAGCCTGAAGTAATAGCTGAGAAGACACAAGTTGAACACACAGTTGACAAAACAACAAGCTCAAAGTCGACAAGTGAAGTTGTGGAAAATTCCCAAAAAGTGCTTACTAGTGAATCTGCAAGCCCTATCACCCCCAGCAAGGCTGAGCTACCACGAGGGGTATCAAGAAAGAGCACAAAAGCAACATGTAAGATAAATTTCTTACAAGAAACGCATGATAAAGGAGGGAGTAGCTTGCCCAGCCCAAATGAATCCAATTGCAGTACAAGTGCATGTCTTAATAAAGGAAAAGAAGCACAGGGATCAAATGAGGGACTTTTAAGGAACACGGATGGAGTTACATCATTCAATGGAAGTGCATTAGGAATTAGTGATGAGGAAACATATCTATCAATGTTCACCAACTATAACAGTGGTAGCAACGGCGTACATTTACCTGCCATAAGTAAGAAAAGGAGAATCAGAAAGAAGCAGATGATAGACACTACAAGTGCTAGTAAAGCACCTGAAATGCCAAGAAAAAATGGTGTATGTATGCAGAATTCAAGAAATAAGAAAACCACGGGTTTCAGGATGGTGCATGACACAGTTGCATCTGCTGGAATGATAAATGACAGATATCAGAAGCCTACATATATGGAAACTCATGCTACAGACTTTCAACTTAGTTTGGTAACCAATAGGAACTCTTTGGTGCCTCCTTTCTATCATTACCAACAGTACTTCACAAATCATACAGGTATAAAACATCATTTGTTATTCGGAAAAAAAAAAACAACAATAAATTCTTTATGTATGATTATACCGAGTTCCTCGTGTTGTTTAATGCAGGTTCTAATCCAAGCTTAAGATGCACAAGTACATACGATGTTGAGAAATTAATTTGCCTATTCGAGCTGCTAAATATCAACAACAAACCGGTGGCAGAAAAATATAGGAATACAGTTATACCATACATGTCGGGATACAATGAGAAGAATGCTCTTGTTGTATTTCAGCGAGACGGGACTCTGGTTCCTTATATTAAGAAAAGAAAGACACGACCTAAAGTTGATCTAGATGATGAGACGACTAGAGTCTGGAAGCTTCTACTAGAAAATATAAACAGTGAAGGAATAGATGGAACAGATGAGGCGAAAGAAAAATGGTGGGAAGAAGAACGCAAAGTATTCCGTGGCCGTGCAGAATCGTTCATATCACGAATGCATCTTGTGCAAGGTCAAAATTCTATGCATACATGCATTATTATGTGTGTTCTTATAAAATTTCAGGCTTAAGATTTTATTTGAATGATTCTAACCTTAAACACTGACAATGCGAGTTTTGCAGGGGACAGACGCTTCTCTAAGTGGAAAGGATCTGTTTTAGATTCAGTTGTTGGGGTTTTCCTTACCCAGAATGTATCAGATCATCTATCCAGGTAAGATACAGACGCCATTGACCACAAAAGAATTCACTTAATGGTTCTAATTAAGAAATTCTAAAAAACATTACACATATTTGCAGTTCAGCATTTATGTCCCTTGCTGCACGGTATCCACTCAAGTCAAAAAGAAGCAGTGAAGCATCCCATGAAGAGGAATCAATCATGTTTGTTAAAGAACCATGCCAAGAAGATGAAGATCGTGGTTCTATGATGATGAAGAATGCTGATCCATGTGAAGAAAAAGAAGTTGTCAATAGCAATGAACCTTCTCAAAATAGTGTCATTAATTTTGACTTAAATGATAACTCAGAATGTGAAGTTCTAGAAATACCTGAAAAAGGTTCAGCAGCGTACAAGGAATCAGTTATGGATCAAAGAGAATTAGATGATATCCATTCTTCACAAGACTCGGCACATACATCTCCAAGCTCACAATCTTCAGTTGTTAATAACTCGGAAAGATTAGGATCGTCCTCTGTTCACAACTCAAGAGAACAAAAAGACGGGTCTAAATCGACTGCCCTTGATGGGTACATTTCTTTTGTGGAGATGCTGCACAAGCAAGGACCCACAACTGTTAATGAAACATACAGTCAACATCTAGCAGAAGATTCTTCTGAACAGACACTTTCTGCTAAAGAGCATGAGTTGCCAAACACTTGCACTTTAGAAGCTTTGGCATTTGAATCCTTCAAGGTCAGAGAAGAAATTATTCAAGCTCAAAACGAGAAGTCAGCAAGTGCAGAAAGCAGACTTGAAGAAAGCAGGCTATCAGCAGAATCTGCAAATCAAACTACAGTTCAGATGGTCAAGTCAATAAGTTCACAGGAATCGGTAAAATACTCGAGCACATTCATAAACTGTGAGATGCAAGAAGTTGTTGATTTAACAAATGTATCAGCGGAGACATCCAAAGCCACTCAGAACAACAATATCATTGAAGCGTCAGGTGAAACAGCACACAAGGTGGTTAACTTTAACTTGAATGATAATGGCGGTAGTCAAATAGTTAAGGATAATTCTAAAGTTAAGAAAGAGAAAACTGGGAAGGAACAGATTAAAGTTGAATGGGATAACCTGAGATTGGAAGCTGAAGTCAAACAGAAGAGAGAGAGAACACCAGACACAATGGATTCCTTGGACTATGAAGCATTAAGGGCCGCAAACGTTGATGATGTTGCAGATTCTATCAAGGAAAGGGGTATGAACAATAGGCTGGCAGCAAGAATTAAGGTAATGACATTTCATTCATCAAGAAGCATTTTGTAGTTAGGACAAGCAGCAGGTGGCAGTTTCAGTTCGCTTTATATTATAATATAATGCATGAAATGTGTACAGAGGTAGAAAGTCATCCAAGTGTATTCAACTTGGATACAAATGATACAGGTCAAAAAGGTTCAACAGGTAGAAAGTCATCCAAGTGTATTCAAATGCTTGCAACCTCTTAAATAGCTCTTTTTGAAAACTAACAATTGATTTGCTGCAAAACATACTTTAATGCATCAATTATTTGTCAAACTTCAAGAAAATGGAACAAAAAGTTTGTGACAGAACCTGACCCAACCCTTAAACTAACCTGTTTTCAACTGAGCCCATTTTGACCAGTTACCATCCCACCCAACCCACCATCTTGCCGTCTCTATGGCATCTGGCTGCCATGTTAAATTCTAGTTACAGATTTAAAGTCCTTGAACGAACCTACAGATTTTAATATAAGTTGCATTGGTACAGGATATGCTTGACCGGCTAGTTGAAGACCATGGAAGCATCGACCTTGAATGGTTAAGAGATGTCCCGCCTGACAAAGCCAAGTAAGCCCTTTTACGTTGAACACGATTATCTACAACAGGTCCATTGCTTGAGTCCAGTGTTGAGACGAAACATCGGCATATGCTGTCGATAAGAGCATTAATAATTTTCTAATTTAGGGAGTATCTGTTGAGCTTTAAAGGCTTGGGCTTGAAAAGCGTAGAGTGTATCCGTCTATTAACACTTCACCATCTTGCTTTCCCTGTAAGCATTATATTTAGAAAGTCAATCATTGAATTACGTTGTTATTATTATTTAAAATTCATATAACCTAATGCATGACCTCTCAATTAGGTTGACACAAATGTCGGACGCATAGCTGTAAGACTTGGATGGGTACCCCTGCAACCGCTTCCTGAGTCCCTACAATTGCATCTTTTAGAGCTGTAAGCATTAATCCCAATGCGAACTCCTTGATGTATGAAAAAAACACTAACACTTGGGTTTCTACACAGGTATCCAATTATGGAGTCAATTCAACAATATCTCTGGCCACGATTGTGCAAGCTTGACCAAAGAACTCTGTATGCAAAAAGTTTCTATGAATTAATACTATACATATAAACATTGTCATCGTCATCACCACTACCACATTAGAATATTTATGACATCATCTTTATTAAATTTATTTACAGGTACGAATTACATTACCAGATGATTACATTTGGAAAGGTAAGGGTGTATACACACAGAATATAAGCACATCCCTAACTTAACTCTAAAGTAAATACTTAACTGTTACAGGTTTTTTGTACAAAGACAAAGCCAAATTGCAATGCATGCCCACTGAGAGGAGAATGCAGACATTTTGCAAGTGCATTTGCAAGGTTTGAGCAACATCTAATCCACACTAAAACTCTAACTAGGATAAACAAATAATAAATCTCTTGTGGTAGATTTTGCACCATTTTATTACTATAGCTACATTGCAAGTTTGGTATTACACATCTCTTGTATATACAAAATAAAGTTGGCAGATCAATCGGAGTACCTATAAGTGGTTCGACTCGGGTAAAAATTCATCTCTACCAAGTCAAACGGGTACGAAAAATTGCACAAAAGGAAACCTCGGGCCGAAAGTTGCCCAAAGTGTGTTTGTAATGGAGAAAGTCTTCCGAATTATTCTCTTCGAAGCGTCAACTAATTATTGAAATGACATGAACTTTTCACATCATATATAAAACCGTATTCATTAAAGCTAAAATTTTGGAGAAAAAGAATTTCGATTTAACCCAACCCTCCCTGCCACCCATGACCCATGTTGCTACCTCTAGCACACAAGTTACAAACAATGGCTATAAAATGACCCAAGCATTCTTTTCCTAATAAATTACAAAACATAGATTTAACCTTATGTGTCAATTGCTGACATAACCTCATAGGTCCCAAGGTTTTTTAAAAAACGAAAATTGATGCTTACAGGTTAATAAAAGTAATGTACTGTTCAGTAAACGTTCATTTGTTTTTTAGAGTTTGAATGTGGATTTTAGTATGTTTGGAAACCATTGTTTACATGCCACAGTTATTAAAAACATCTTGACACAAACTTTATTTAACTGACAATGCAGTGCAAGGCTGGGGCTGCCAGCACCGGAGAAAAGTGCTAACGGAACTGGTCAAAACGCTGTAGGGATGATAGATCAACCTTCAACGAGTATAAACAGAACTGCTCAAAGCCCTGTTAGGATGATAGATCAACCTCCAGCTAGTAACCAGCTGCAACATCTGTCTGAATCCCAAAACAGCAATTCTGTTATTGAAGCAACAGAAACAACAGGGCCTATAGTAGAGTTACCAGCAACACCGGGGCCTATAGTTGAGGTGCCAGCATCGCCAGAGCCAATCATTGAGGTACCAGCAACACCAGAGCCAGAACAGATACAACAAGAACTTGATATAGAGGACTTCTATGAAGACCCAGAAGAAATTCCAATGATTAAGCTCAATGTTGAAGAGTTCACTCAGAACTTGCAAACTTTCATGGAAAGACATATGGAACTTAGAGAAGGTGACATGTCACAGGCATTAGTAGCCCTAACATCAGAAGCTGCATCAATCCCGACGCCTAAACTTAAGAATGTGAGCCAGCTAAGAACTGAACACCAAGTGTAAGCGACCGCTATCTTATGTCATTCTGCTTATTCTGTTCTAGTTCTATTCCTTACAAGTATTTATAATATAGATAATACAATAATAATAGAAAACATATGTCTAGAATATTGGCATATGGTATATAAGATAGAGAGAACTAAATAGCTTAATTATTGCAAATTGACTCCTAAGAATAGGGTATTAGGGGATTTAAATTTTATATATACTGTAATATATAATTAAGTTTTGTCTAAAAGCAGACGAGATCAAATTGGTAGTTACCTTAACATTCAACATTTTGGAATATTCCAAAAAGAAAGCTTCCACCCCATTTAGGTACTACCCACATTCATCAACGATAAATTTGTACGATATATGAAGCAAAATATGTGTAAGAAATAATGATCACTTTGTGGAAACACCATAAAGTGTGTGGTAACTAACCTAACTGCACATCCAACTCTAGAAAGAGAATGGTGTATCTTTTTGCAATGGTTTTAATCCTGACGCTTTTTTCTAATCAACTTTGCAGCTACGAGCTTCCAGATTCACATCCTCTTTTGGAAGGGGTAAGTACACCAAAAAATATGTAATATATATAATTTCGTCTTGTTAGATTTCAATTCCTTAAAGAATGATCGCTAAATTTCAGATGGACACACGGGAGCCCGATGATCCTTGCTCGTACCTCCTCGCAATCTGGACACCTGGTAATCAAGAAATATAGAAATGAATATCAGTAGCCAAGTACATATAGATGTTGCAAAACTATAATTGCAATTCTTAAGCTTGTGAACTGTGCTGAGATGAAAAAGACAGCTATATATTGTTTGTGTGAATGCTGATTTAATTATATGCCATGTTTCATTCTTTTATAACAGGTGAAACTGCAGATTCGATTCAGCCACCAGAAGGACAATGTTGCTCCCAAGAATCTGGCATGTTATGCAACAAAGAAACATGTTTCTTCTGCAATAGCACACGAGAGGCAAATTCTCAAACTGTTCGTGGGACACTTCTGGTGAGTAATCATATACAACCACTATCTCATTACACATACAGAAACTGGCTATATCTTATCGTAATCTACATCATCAACAGATACCATGTCGAACTGCTATGAGAGGGAGCTTTCCACTCAATGGCACATATTTCCAAGTTAATGAGGTATATCATAATGCTGGCTGTCATAGCCTAAATGTATTATAAATATCAAGCGGTCCTTTCTTTAGCCCTTTCTTTCCTTACAGTTGGGCAAGAATTTCATTCCCCTGTTTTTAATAATTACTGTATAAACTTTCAATGAGGTACAGGTGTTTGCAGACCATGCGTCAAGCCTTAACCCAATAGCTGTCCCCAGATCTTGGTTATGGAATTTACCAAGAAGAACGGTGTACTTTGGAACTTCTATACCAACGATATTCAAAGGTAAAACGAAAATAAATTAAACTTGATATGCATTTTAGCAGTGTATTATTACACAAACTTATCGCATACTAACTTTTTTTTATCTGTCAGGCATGACAACTGAAGCTATTCAATACTGCTTCTGGAGAGGTACGTAAATATAAAGATCCCTATATTAATGTGCGGTTTTCAATTTTGCTGTGTACATATTTCTACAACAAAAGATAAGCATAATGACACAAACTAGTAGATCAACTACAGTGATTTTAGAGGAGGGGATATGCACAATCTTGAAATTGAAGTAGTTATCTGTTGTTCCCACAACAAAGTTTCCTATGAGGGTTAAAAGTCATCCACTAATTAATGCTATATAAAAAAAACTCTTAAAAAAACTACCGTATCATTTCTCTCAAGTTTGGTTTTAATAATGTATCAGGGTTTGTCTGCGTAAGGGGATTTGACCAGAAGACACGAGCCCCCCGTCCACTGATGGCCAGGCTACACTTCCCAATTAGTCATTTAAAAAGATACAAGGCAATGGCTGACGAAAAGGAGAAGTTAAAGCAGTAAAAGACCTCGAAGCGGTTGTTAAAGTCCGTCCCACATATAAATGCCAGAATAACCATGTACAAATATCAAGAGCAGGCATACAGACTTTTAGAAACGCATGGTCGGCTGTCCATGACCACAGTGGCAGTATCCACAGTTTAGGAATCATAGAGACAGCAGTTAACTTGTATAACCCAAAGATGAAATATGGTGGCAGTTCCTTATTTGTGCTATATATTGTTCTAGCTTTTAAGATATGTTTAGAACCTTTTCTTTTAGTGGTAGCAGTTCCTTTTTGGTGCTATAATAATAATGCTTACAGGAAAAAGCATCAATATAGGATCGGTTGACATACAAAAGATTCATTTTATTGCAGGTTCAACAAAGATAACCTTCACTAGTTTGCTATTCAGAGAATGAACCCTTGCTGAAATCTCACTCTTAACTATATTATCTTATCAAAAGCATTACATTTGCAACCTGGAAAGAGCAAGTAAACAGACCTTAGAGAGAATCATCACAAATGATAAAAATTCCTGATATACTTAATTATATTACTTATTATTAGATATAATAATAGAAATAAAAAGCGAACGGGCAACAAGCTACGCCGCTACTCCTTTTTGTTTAAAAACTACATTCATCGGTCGTGACGTCATGACATTACTATGCATGACCTGTTGGACTTTCCAAGTAGCTCGACGGACTCAGGTGCAAGAAAACCAAAAGTATCAAATGCAAAGAGTATAAATACGTGT
>JANDBE010000001.1:49931513-49944239 GCA_024320915.1 Erigeron philadelphicus
AAGCAGGATGGACGGGGAGGGATGGTGAAGCACTCCCCCACCTTTATTATACTGTCGTTGCATTGTGTGAGTTTTTTTCTTCCCTATATTTTAGTAACGTTTATGGATTGTAGGATTTTATCTATATGTAATTTATTAATAAGATATTACTTTATGGTAAGTCTAAATAAAAGGGTAATGGGGAAACTCTAGCCCCGGTTTTTATAATTGGATACTTATCAACCCACTCTGTATGAATCATATAATGCCGGTAAAATAACTCTACGGTAAGTCTATATTATAGATTTGTGTTATATTGACTGGATCGACTACTCAAATTTTTTTTGTTATCCTTAACAAGCAAGTTGACAAAATACACGTCTTATTCCGTACGGAGAAATAAATATTAAGACGCGTATATTTAGAAAATTGTTTAAATATTGTGCACCAAACTTCTGTACTGATCCCACACACAACTTAATAATTGAGAAACAACCTTCGAGCAGTTATTGTTGATTCATTAGTTTAGTTTATTGCAGATATTTAAAAATGAAACAATGTTTTAGTCCAACTTAGATGGATTTAAATGGATACCGATTCATTATCGCCACTATCCATTAGTTATATGATCAACATAAAAAAAAAAAGAAGCAAAACTTAATCTTATAGTTAAACATGGATTATTGGTCCCCAATTTTATGTTACATACCAGTAGGATCGTGAGGATAATTTACAGTTTGTTGGCAAAATGATCTTTCAGGATAAAACTAGTTCGTTCCAATTCTATTTTACTAAATATCCATTTCAACTTTCAAGTTATACATTTTCGAATGTGTCTTATTTATTTTGGAACGGAGTGAGTACTAAAACTTGACTACAGCTGTGCTGGATTCTCCAGTTTGTATTTATTCAATTTGAAAAGCAAAACCATAACATGTATAATGAAGATGAATTATGCAAGAGATCAAACACCATCTGAAGATTAAGATCCTTGTGGCAAATGCCAAGAAAAAAAATGTTTAAAGGACATAATCCACTATGGGTGTAATATTTTTCCAAATGGGTAAAAAACATGTCTGTCTAGATATTCCATTTCTTTAGATAGTTATACACACAAACATCCTAGTATATATCAAACATTCAGCCTGAATATATCTCAAACAATTTACACGGAGAGGGTTTGACAAGTCAAAAAATAGGCGACACAACCTTTTCACGATAATGCATGGAAAAAGCATCGGGACTCGAATGGAAAAAAGTCTTTGAAATAAATCATTCAGTTTCATATCTATATGATATATATAACGAATCTTTAGCATACCGAGTTTTTAAGTCCTGCCACCATTTTGAGATTGCTGATATTCCAATGCGATAGCCTCGTCCACCACTTCCAGTACCTCCCTCATTGTTGGCCTCAACTTTGGGTCCTTCAGCAAGCATTTTTCGGATATAGAAGTCACCATTTGCATTGATCTCTCAGAGTACCTGCTTCCAAGCCTCGGGTCAGGTATTGGCTTTGATCTTCCCTCACCTGCGTAACAGCATGTCCACCTCAAGAATTTAGAATTGTCCTCAGAGTGTGTCTGGGTAACTGGGCGTCGACCTGAGATCAGCTCTTGAAGAAAGATTCCATAGCTCCATACGTCAACTTTGGATGTTAGACGGCCAGTTTGGACATATTCTGGAGCTGCATATCCCTTTGTTCCAACCACCTGTGAACATATAGCTAATGATGTCAGAAATAGGACTTCAGTTCAGTTAGGCCAGTTTAGATCTATTGTTAAACCCTGTAACCTTAGTTAGACATTTTTCCAAACCAAACCGACCATAATAGCATTCCATATGGGCCAAATGATCAAAACCTGTATTTACTCTGGGACTGGGGGTTGGCACTTGGCAGGTTGCACCAAATTAATATGCTATTTATTTAGCCTTTTTTATTATACTTAAATAACAAAAAAAAACTAATGTGTTATGGGGACATGGAGGACAAAAAAGTCTTTTTTATAATTTGAAATAAAAAAAACCCGATTAACAAAGATTGCTAAACCAATATAGTGTCTAGAGTGTGAGTTAAATCTATAAACTTGCATCCAGAAACAAAGATTGCTAAATCAAAATAGTGTCTAGAGTGTGAGTTAAATCTATAAACTTGCATCCAGAAGACGAACTTAAACTAAACTGTAATATGTATAGCTACGGATTGGTTCAGTTAAAACGGCCAGTTTAGACTTTCAAACAACAAACTGAACCATATATAATTGTTCAGAAAAAGCCAAGTTATAGAGGGCCAAAACGGCCAAATTGCTTTCAATTTGGTCTGTTTGTTCGCTTTCAGCCAATCCGTGAATTCAGAAGAACAGTAAAAGCCACAAAAACAAATTTACATTGTAGTCGAAAGATCAATGTTTCGGCTAGGACCAAAAGTATTATCAAACACATAACAATCAGTCAAACTATATAACCACCACCATTCCACCAAGGTGGCCTAGGGCTCAGGCGTCTGATGTCCTCACAAGAGGTTTCAAGTTTGAATCTCATGTAGCAGATATATTGGCAGCGGCCAACCCTAGTTTGGCCACGTACACGGTACATCGGAGTCAATAAATTTACCCTAACCAGGCAACATGAACAAGTAATACCTCATCCGAATACCCATTTACATAGCAAATTACTATATGTGATCTAATACACATTTTCTTTTCTAGTAATAAAATCGGAAAAGAAACAAAGTGGCAAGTTTGATGGTAGCAACAAGTTTGTTTTCATGCTTGGGATAAAACAGATCCATCAGTAAATAGACAAAAAATAAAAAATTGAAATGAACATACCAATGTTGAGACATGAGTCCGCCCATCTTGAGGACCGTCTCTAGCAAATCCGAAGTCTGAAAGCTTAGCATTCATTTCGCTGTCTAGAAGAATATTAGAGGGCTTGAAATCTCTGAAGATTAGCTGCAACATATGTAACATTAATAATAATACTGTCATATTGTATATCATTAAACAAAACAGAACACACATTTACAGGGGCATATAAGCACCTGGTATTTCTCTCCCATTCCCACTCCCTCGTGTAGGTATGTCAAACCAGCTGCAGCATCCCGGGCTATCTTTAATCTCACGAGCCATGACAGAGGTGGTTTTGAACTACCCGATAAATGATCATCTAAGCTTCCATTAGGCATATATTCATAGACCAAAAGCCAGTTGTTTTCATTTCCGGAATCTTCATTACAGTAACCAACAAGGTTTACAAGGTTTGGATGCTTAATCTTCCCAAGAACTTTTATTTCTGTCTTCCACTGCTTAAATTCCTGTCACCCAAAGCATATAACCACAGTTAAGCTTCTACTTCGAAAATAGAACGATATATCTTAAGAGTTTGGGGCATTAATAAATATTATTTTTGGGTTGATATACCACCCTAAGCCCAAAGTAGACTGACCTATACATAATCTCAACTTAAATCTATGTTGAGAGTTATTACGAGCAACAATGTAACGCCTACATTAGGATTACGTTCTGACATAAATTTTGGAATAATCAGATAGGTATTTCTGAATAAGCTACTCTCAAATAATTATTTCACGCTGAAATTAACAGATAATCAGGACCGGATTGTCTCCATCCAAACACTCAACACTGACTATTTGTGATTTGACTGTACTAATAAGATTATCTACAACACGCACTCCAAATACCGCCGTATAAGGTGATGATGTTTCTCAGTATACCATCAATGTGGACGAGTTGCTATGGACTGCCCAACTTAAACTATTTTCCACTCTTCTATGCATATAAGATAAATTCTTAACTTATACCAAAATGCCTCAATATCAGAATTAGGGTATGGTTAGAGGGATTCTAACTTTAGAGGATCTCAATCCTGACGTTTATTACATGTATTGTGTAAGCAAGTGGGTCCATATGTGACCGACGCTCAAGTTAATCCTAAACCCCAACAGCAATATCAAATGACCGAATCTAATTATACTGAAAATAAACAAAATGCAAAACATAAACAAAAGTCTGTTTCTTATTAGACTTTAGAGACAGATGATATCATCAAAGGAGCTTACATTCCAAAAGGTGAGTTCACTCTCCCAATGATGCCCAACAAAATCCTGATCAATTGTCAATCAAGGATATTGGTTCCCATACCTAACCTTAACTTATAGACTTATTTGATTAAAAACCAAGTATAATTACCAAAAAAACATCCCTATCCCTAACGAATAGACAGTTAACCCAACTAAATACTCCCATTAATATATGTATATATGTTTATGCTATATTTATCTCAGACCTTTCACCATAATACCATATTTTAATTTTCAGTATGTTCCAATCACACACAATTGCAGCGTTACCGTTAATCCCGTTATAGGTTAGTATGCCCATTATATCATTACAAGAGTTTAGATTATTTTCCATCTTAGTCCACAAGATTTTGTTCAACTTGAAAATGTAATGACATTTCAAACAGTTAGGTAATGGACACAACTATACAAACTGTAAGCACCAAGCACAGATTGGTAATGAGAAAAATCTTTAACCAGTAAAGCATAAGTTACCAAGGAAGTTTAAGGAAGATTTACCTGTTGCTGTCTTTTTCCTCGTCCTCTTCTTCCTCGCTTAACAGCAACCCAAATTTCATTATAAGGGGGTTTTAAACTCTTGACCACACCCTTGTGTACTATCCCAAAAAAACCCTGCCCAATCTCGTTAGACTATTTAAAGTTTTCAGCGGCTGTGTTGAGTTCAGCAAGTGTGAACGCCCTAAGAGAGCTTGGATACCCAGGGTTCATTTCCGAGACATTCCGAGAACTAGCTTCAGGCCCAGTCTCAGGTTGTGAAAGTGCGGAAAAAAATAATGATGTGTTTGCTGGGGGGGTCGTTTCATCTCCAGTGGTAAACATATAAGAGAAACGGCCCATAATACAGAACACCATTTTTCAACTCTAAAACGGCATGAAAGAAAGATGCAATAGATAAACGAACACCCTCCCTCGACTCTTGTTGACTATCTATCCATACCTACAGTAAAGAATACAGATTATTAGGCTGTAAGAAAGAAACTACAATGTCATCAATTACAATTACACTTGAGAAAACCATGATCCAGAGTCTGCATAGCCAAAACTAATTATGTAACATAAGGAGAGCTTTCGTTATATATCATCAAAGATTCGCAAAACCAACCGGAGGTGATTTGTACACATATAAAATTTGATTCATAAATATATTTACAACACCCGCACAGCAATAGCACCAGTCACTATATCACACTTTACGTCTAAATCAATTTTTGATATTAAAAAATCACCTGCCAAGACAAGAGCAATAGAGCACACTATGGTAGTTGCATACTATAAAATGCACTTAGCAGCCTATAAGCGGAAAATTCACACTGAGGACTATAATACATTATGAGTAACCAACGGGCTTTTTATGCCTATCGGTATTAGTATTTCCTTACAACCTTCCACAGATATTTACAATTTGTCCACCATGGAACTAGAACCCACAATCTTTCCGTAAACAGGTCACCTCGACTACCTCGAGGCCACATCCCCTTTGATAAAGCATCAAAATTTTACAAATCCAAATAATCAAAACACATTCCTTCATAACTAGAAACACTTTTTACCTCTCCAGATTATAACCTCAGTTAAAAACAAACCTTTCAATAGTAACAAGACTTATAATTTAAGCAAGTCAAACACATATTCCATATAATAACTCTCAAACAAGTATCCCCCAAAACCTGATATACCCAGATCAAATAACAAAACAGAGGTTGACCCAGTACACATGAAGCAGAGAAATAAGTCAAAAACATATCATCAATAGTAACAAAGATTTAAAATTTGAGCAAAACCCATTATTTTTTTTTTTCTTTAAATAAGTAGGATTTTGCTTGCTAACCTTACTAGGAATCCCTACAGTTATTACCATGATCTGTTAATGATTACTTTAAGAAGGCGGTTATTTTATTATGTATAATGTTTCACTGCGGTTAAAGCTAAAAAAGTGAAGAAAAACTCTACCTTTCATCTTCTTTTAACTAAGCAAACCCATCATATCAAGAGTGAAAGAAAGAAAGAAAGAAAGAAAGAAAGTGTAATAAATTTGTAAATATGAATTATACAAGTGGACACAGAATATAAATGAGGTATGAACAAATATTCTATTGTTATTTGTGTTATTTGTAATAAACTGATTAGGGAAATTCTTTGAAAGTGGTTATGGTTAATATTGAGGAAACAGATAGATACCATATTATTATATGTTTGTTATGAATTTAATAAAAATGAAATAAAACAAAAAGAAAAGTCTTGTCATTTTCCTAGGCCGTGTACACCTCATCGGCTCATCCGCGTATCAACTTTCATTAAGGTGGTTTCTATAACTATGTAATAAAATGCAACATATTAGCCATTAAAGAAGAAAAAACAAACATTAATAAAACATCCATAAAAAAGGTAATTATTTTAATTTGCTCAAAGTAAAAAAAAAATGACAAAATCAATGATGAAAAATAATCAGTGAGAAACTTTATTAAATCCAAACTAATGAACATGAAGAAAGTAATTATGAATTATCATTCATTCCTTTTCAATTCATTTATAGCTCAAGTTACTAGTGTAATGACCCTAAACTGTTCGGTGCTGTTTTTCACGGGTTTTGAGCCACAATACTTTGACAGTGTATGAGGGAGGTTAAGATGTAGGGCAGACTTTTTGAGTCACAATACCTCGACGGTGTATGAGGGAGGTTAAGATATAGACAAACCCTACTTAAATAAAGAGGCTGCTTCCAGTTTCTACCTAAATGATAGAAAATGCCCTTTAACCTTTTGCATGAGATGAGGATTGAACCAATGACTTCTTTTTTCAGAAGCCAGAATGTTTACCACTAATCCAACCAAGCTGCTTTCAAGTTACTAGTGTATGTGTGTATAATATAATATAATTTGCATTTCAATAGTTACTAGTTACTACTACATGGTCTATTGATCAAAGAACTATGGAAGTATGTATCTAATAAGTGTGATTGATGTTGCCTTTAGTCAAGACTGAAGACCATTATGTTTGGCCTATTTTTGCATATTTTTGTACAAGACAAGTAGTATTTTTTTTTTATATATTTTTTTTCCTATGAAGGTAATCAGTTAATATTGTTATATAAAACAAAATGTTAAATGAGATTCAAGTTAGTAGGTCTGCAGACTTCTTTCCTTTTTTTTTTTTTTTTTCCCCTTTTCCCCCCCTATATTAAAATTGTTAGGCCAAGTATGAACTTAATTCTTCTTGATGCAAATTTGAGCTTAGCTTGAGGTTAAAAGAACCAGGTTTGATAGAAAGAGGTTGAACTTGAGCAATTCTAAATAGTCATTCAACTTTAGTATGCACATAAGTCACAGATATATTCCAAGCACTCTGAGAGAAATATCTCTGAAACAATATACAAAGACCAGTTTTGAAATTTCAAGTAATCAATACACACAAAGTAATAGAACAGAGGCTTTAAAATAACTTAATTTCATTCTCATAACAATTTTTCAGCAAACATGGGTCGCGAGGTCCGGCCAACATTTGGATTTCAGAAGTTGGTTATTTTTCGTCTGCAAGGCAATGGCTTCTTTTAGCAACTTCAGGACCTCAGTCATCCCTGGCCTTAACTCTGGATCAGTGGATAGACACTTGTTTGCTACAGAAGCTACCATCCGCATTGAATTTTCAGAATACTCACCTTCAAGCCTCGGGTCAATTGACTTCCTCGCACCTGCATAGCAGCATACCCACGTCAAGCATTCAGGATTCTTCTCGCCGTTTTCTTGGGTAAGTGGACGTCCTCCTGTGATCAGCTCCTCAAGGAATACACCAAAGCTCCATATGTCGATCTTGGATGTAAGATGTCCACTTTTGACGTATTCTGGAGCTGCATATCCTACCACCTACATTGTTTTCACAGATTTGTTTTTATTCTTAAAACAAGCAAAAGAAAAAAGAAGAGGGCTTTCTTGACATGAACATACCGATGTTGAGACATTAGTCCCTCCCTCTTGAGGACTTTCGTTAGAAAATCCGAAGTCGGAAAGCTTAGCATTCATGTGACTGTCTAGAAGAATATTCGAGGGTTTGAAATTTCCAAATATGATTCGCTACAGTAAAAATTTAATGGAACAGATGCTCAGATAATGTTATTGTTATATAGTAGTGTTGAATCAAGAAAATTCTTGCTAAATGCTAAACACTTTAAGTTTAAACACCTGATGCAACCCAGAATGGAGGTGTAACAAACCAGTAGCAGCATCTCGGGCTATCTTTAGTCTCGTGTCCCAAGAGAGAGGTGTATTTGACTTGATCGATAAAAGATCTTTTAGACTTCCATTAGGCATATATTCATACACTAATATCCAGTTTCTTTTAGTTTCGCAATAGCCAATTAGCCTCACAAGGTTTGGGTGCTTGATTTTCCCGATAAGTTTCATATCAGCTGCCCACTGCCTTTGTTCCTGTTACCCAAATCGTTAGACCCTGATAACATCAAATGCTTTTTTAACAGAAGGGTTAAGGAAGACTTGCCTTTTGTCCTCTTTTAACCCGCTTAACAGCCACCTGAATATCATTAAACGGAGATTCCAAGCTCTTGATGGTCCCCATATGTACACTTCCAAATCTACCATCCCCGATCTTGGTAGACTGGTTGAAATTATTTGTTGCTTGCTTAAGTTCAGCATGTGTGAAAACAATAAGAATGTTTTCTTGAGCATCCGTTGTATATTGATATTGTATCGCATCATGAACCGGCCAACATTGGCAACAGAAGACCATTGTTCAGCAATTCAGTTGCATGAGCAGAAGATGCATGAATAATGTACAGACCTGGCTGTAAGAAAGGAACCACAAACTCATATATTACAAGGTCCAAATAAATGATCTAATTAACTGTAACCGATGATATTAACAACAAAGGCGAAACCATCAAACAATAAGTAAAATTGTAAGTTGTTACCTGTCAAAAGAAAATATAACACAATCATATATGAAGCGGAGAAAATACAGCAAATTTTAATTATAACACAAACTAGTTTAAATTCAACAAGCAATCTAAGAAATCCACACAGATAACACATTTTACTTCAAAAAGGGAAGGTTAAAAGCTCAAAAACTCACCTTTCAACCCAGAATAGCCATGATCACCACCGCATTAGCAGAAGAAGGTGAGCCAGACTTTTGCGAAGGTAGGAAAGGAAGTCAACCCAATATAACAAACACAAGTAAACAAAGATGCAAAATGATCAGGAACTTAAAAGTCAATGCTACCCTGTTATGGAGGAAGTAATTACTAATTAATATAGTTTGTTAATTTGGAGATGAAATAATTATTTATATTAACCAGTTGTATTCATTATTAGGGGAAGTTTATCATTAGTCAATCTTCCTTATTCATCCTTGGACCTTTTCAACCCTTCTAATCTGATACCTAATCCCGCCATTACCTCTTTCCGAGAACAGGGATTGCAACCCGCAATGTAGACGATATTTTCAACTGTCATAAAATATTCTTAAATTTCCAACTCTCCTTTTCTTTGCTACTAGAATACTTCACAGTCTTGGAATATATTCACATGGTTAAGCATACATTGACCCAAAAAATAAACTTGATGATTTGTTACCAAAATAACATAGAGATAGAGAAATATTTCCCTTCATCCAACAACTTCCATTTGTACAACGCCTCGTATTTATAAGATTCAACATAATCTATCGCCTTTGCAGTAAAAAAAAAACATGAAATCTATATAGTATTTCTAGTACTAACATACTCTACACAAAACAAAGAAAACAAAAAAAGAGCTAGAAAGGAAAGGCGACTTTTCACTCAGGTATCTAACGCATTTAGTACAAAGGATCCGTGTAAGCCCCTTCTACAAGGTCTAGACAAAACTTAGGGCTTCCAGCGAGTAGGCGTGGCCCTCAAAGTGTTGATAATCTAACATGAGATCTCCTGCTTCTTGAGGCACCAAGGACCCACTGATTCACGCTAAATGTTACCCGATGGAGTTCAAATTTAAGCTACTTGGACCTAGAGATCAAACATATGAAAGCTAAAATCCGACAGCCTACTCCTGTTGCCATAAGATAGCACAGACATTTCTTTGAGTTATGAATATCGAAATTAAACTTCTTCAATGCAGCACATCGTGTCATCAACCAAACTCCGGAGTACCTGAAAAATCAAACTAAAGTATCATTACGCTAGCTCTTAATGAAATTGATTTTTCGTATGATTCACAATGTTAATCAAGAACCTACTCTTTGGCATTTGCAATAACAAAGGCTTCCATAGCCCATCTGGGAAAGACAAACTTTGATACTAATGAAATGGCAGAACTTTTGTCTTGATTTGCAATGAGTGTCAAGACAACAGGAAGAAGCACAGACCACTGAAGAGAGTGAAAAAAACTGTTAATGTATGAAGACTCGCAATAAAAATCATACTAATCAACTTTATATGCATGTCCAGTTTAATCCAGCCATGTGACTTCTAACTAAACCGGATCAATCATGTTGTCATGAGAATATAGATTATAAAAAGAAAGCGGGTCCTATTTCTGTATATACAGATGACTTCCATTATTCCATATGTTAATTAGGAGGATTTTTAAGAGAATACATCATTACCCTGATAATAAATCAAATAGTTTGTTGTTTCCAAAGGTTGACATACCAATTGAGCTTGGCTAAACTCGAGGGAGATGGCAAGTGTATAAGATATTCCCGTTACACAGTAAACCAGGCACAGCAAAATCAAATAATTTGACTCAAAGCTTGATCTTGGATAGCTGAAAAAGTAGAACATGCAGAGATAAACTAATGGCTTCGTGACTACATTTAGAAGGTCCATCGTATCTTTGGCCAGAAAATAAGATAAACTGTTCATGCCACTAGCATTCTCCCTCCTGTACTGTAGCTTATCCATAGCAAAAGTTCTCAAAGCTCCGATCATGCATAACAGAGCTGAAATCATAAATCAAGAAACATGAATTGGTTTAGTAAGTACATGCTACAACATGCACATCATACTTCAAAAAGGATTTGTGTTATCTTCATGATTTGCACTTACAGACAGCAATGACTGTATATTGATAACCAGTATATCCGAATGACACGTCACTCACTTCAGCCATGGTTCCTAAGCATGCTCCAGCAAGCAAAAGAATTAAATAATCTGCAGCTTGTGCTCTAGCATCTCGCAATCTCTGCTTAGCAACCCTGTCAAACACAGAAAATAGATCCATTATGAAAAAAAGTTACATTCTGTACATCAAGTGAATAGTATATTGCAACATTTTGGAGCTTGCCCTAATAATATTACCTTCCAATGTAATATCTGTACTGTCTAAAAACTCCAGGAGTTACTCGGCCCGACAGATCAGGGGTTGTGAAGTAATTATACTTTTCAACCTCCCTTTGGCTGCCCTCAACATACTTATTAGATGTAGATGATGATGATGTTGTTGATGATGATGACGATAATGATGTTGGTGATGATCCATTTTGATCACATAAATGCAACATATCTGGTGGTACTCTGTACCCATTATGAAGCATCCACTTTACCGGTAGCTGCTGAGCTGTCACATTTCCTCCAGGTTTTGTCATACCCTCAAGAATATCAATCAAGTGATCAGGGGTATTTACACGGTCAGGTATTGTGATTCCTAGACCCGCAAAGTACTCTTCGACCTTTTCTACTGGCCCATGGTATACAGTTAAACCACCTTTTGCTAGAAGTATCAAATCGTCAAACATCTTATACAACGAGTAGCTGAAAAATAAAACCCCGTCACATTTCCAGACAATTTAACATCATAATATAAATCTTGTCATATACCTTGGTTGGTGTACAACCATGCTGATGTTAACACCTTCAAGAGCTTCCCGCCGAAGAGCTCTAAGAAGTAAACTAGAAGATGCACTATCCAAACCGGATGTGGGCTCATCTAAAATCAACAGTGACGGTTCCATAACCATCTCAAGGCCAACATTGACCCTTTTTCTTTGGCCACCAGAAATTCCCCGTTTTTCAACTGTCCCGACTTTAGAATCTCTTACTCCCTGAAGTCCCAACGATTCGATAACTCTTTCGGTTATGAGAACTTTATCTGCTTTTGGCAAATCGGCAGACAATCTTCAATTGCAGGATTTAGCAATGATACAAAACATAAGTCAGTTTATAATAATACAATAGGGCTAATTACATATAACAGTGACCAACTTTGGTCCAATTTATACTTCAAGCTAGAAAAATAAATTGAAGTGCCAGATAATTGTACCTAAAGATAATTAATAACTACCAATACATAAAAAAAATGATAGAGCATCCAGTTAAAATGATGGTGTCGCAGTTGAGGTCTCAATAGAAAACCAATTATCAAAGATATGCTAAGAATACCGATCCACCAACCCCTCAACCTGGTTATTATTCAGCTTGGCTTCAAGTTGACGATTTCAGTTAACAGGGTGACTTGCCAATCTAAAACTCACAAAAGTGTAACGTACTGCTGCAAAATTTTCGATTTAATCTTGTACTTCTTTAAAGTGTAACGTACACTCCCATGACTTTAATCCATTGATTAACATAGACATACATATATATAGGGGTGAGATAATTTCAGTCCAGCTAAAAAAAGTCCAAAAAAAGTCCATTGATTTTCGTAACTTACACACCA